>CAMAPF010000006.1:8582500-8784513 GCA_945859915.1 Cuscuta epithymum
TAGCACGTGGAACTCTAGTATCAGATTCAGGAACTGTGTCAACCTGTTGAGAAACAGTAGGAATGGGTAAAGTAACACCGGGGTCACAGAGACTTACCGTTGCCATCATACTAGAGACGAGCTTTTTCTGATGGCCTGAGGACAATGGTGATATCGATGTTGCATTGTCATGACTTCCTTCCCAGCCTTGGTCAACATCCATAGTAGATGAGCCTATGGAAGTTCTCGTGAGGACAGAGAGTCCTTTCACATTGGGTGATGGTAAGGATGGGGTTGGTGAAGGAAATGTGAATGGTTTATAAACGGTTAAGGCTAGTGATTGGTGTGGGGCTTCGGATGATGAAGGTTGGTTAGAAGACGGTGGTGGTTCAGAGCTTGATGAACTCGGATATAGAACTATAGCTTGGGATGCTTGTTCACAAGTACACGGCCTTTTCTCCCCCTCATGATGATCTGAATCATCGGTGTCATCATGCTTACGCTTAGGTTGGCGTTCTTGATCACGGCAAGTGGTTTGGATATATGGTGGGGCAAGGGCTAAGGTATTACGTACCTGGAGTAGGTGAGGTGGTAGGTTGGGTTCTGCTAGGAAGCGATCGAGAAAATATTCAGATAATTCTATGATGTTCATACTAACAGGGTTGGCTATAGAGGTTGAGGGTGTGGATATGATAGGAATAGGTTGGGTGGTTATGATGGTGGTAAAAGATAGTGTAGATGGGAATGTTCCTACAGAGGGAGTGGGGTGTGATCTTTGGTCTGCTACACCTGTTGGGTCTACAAGTCGTAGTTCTTGAATAAGAGAAAGTTTCAGCGCTGAAATCAGACCTTAGATCCTCCCTAGTAAAACTAGTAAAAGATGAAAATCTAGATCTAAAAGTAGATTCTGTTCTCACAACATCACTAAAAATAGTTGTGTCGTGGCCTACTAGGGAGTTCAGTGTGGCAGGACTTCCAACCATCATAGGCGTACCTCTGGTTGTTGTGGCTGGTAGTGTGCCAGCAAAAATATGTCACTGATGTACTTGCCCGTTTTCACCTACATACTGTCAAGTCTGTTCGTACTCCCCTCACGTCTCATACTGCATTGACCCTCACTTATGGTGAGTTACTGACAGACTCCATTGAGTATCGCATCATTGTGGGTGCACTACAATATTTAACTTTGACACGACCTGATATTACTTTTGTAGTACATTTAGTGTCTCAATTTATGCATGCATCTCGTACTTCTCACCTTCTTGCAGTCAAGCGTATCTTCAGATGTTTGCAGGGTACTCGTGATCATGGTCTTTGGCTTCAACCATCCGCCACTCTGATTTGTGTTTTAGTATACTCTGATGCAGATTGGGCAGGCTGTCCAGATACTTCTCGGTCCACCACTGGCTTTGCCGTCTTCCTGGGTCCCAAATCTGATTTCTTGGAAGTCAAAAAAGCAATCTAAAGTGTCCAAGTCTTCCACAGAGGCTGAATACAGGGCTATTGCATACAATGTTCAGGACACGCTACACATCCGGTCCGTTTTGTTTGAACTCGGATTCCCCATCACGGTACCAGTACATCTTCTATGTGATAATATATGTGCCTCCTACTTTACGGCTAATCATGTTCACCATGCACGGAGCAAGTACATTCAGATTGACTACAACTTTGTCAGAAAAAGAGTTGCTCATGGTGATCTTTTGGTTCGATATGTACCTACTCATCTTCAGTTAGCTGATATTTTTACCAAAAGTCTCCCTAGTCAGCGTTTTCATTTTTTCAAGGACAACCTGCGCGTTGTATATCCCGCACAATTTGAGGGGGTGTAATAGACTAGGGTCGTTTATGTATTTAAACATTATTCTCTATTATAAATATATTTACTAGGGCTCCCAAGGGGTAACTTGTTCCATTCTCTCACACTTTGATCGTGTCTTCCGCGATAGATAATCAGGACCATTGACGAGTTATAGCAAGGATCAGATCTAGCACTAAGTTTGAATTTGTGATCTTTATACGAGCGAGTAGCGGCCATAAGTGATTCGTAGAAGAGAAGGACAAGATTTAGATCGCCAAGGAACTGGAGATAGTAGCGCTCGAAACTTATTGGAGACGAAGAGAGAATGCTTAGCTTAGCTGAGGAAATTGGAAAAGTTAAGAGGAATTGAAAAGATTAGATAAAGAGTGTGGCTACGAGTACGTTTAGGGTTAGGCCATTTTTGAAATTGAAAACGAGAGAAGTCGGTTGACATAAGCAAAGTGATATTCAATCCCTTAAAGTGGTTCAATTAGGTAATTTCCACAACTATTTAGGATGTTTTTACTTGGACTGTAATTTGCTGGTCTGTTCTGGTCTGTTTAAGTCTGGTCTGGTCTGATCTATTTAAGTCTGATCTAGTCTGGTCTGGTCTGAACTGGTCTGGTAAACTCTGGTTTCTGTGTAATTTATAACTAGGGAAGTCAAGTATGGTCTGGTCTGGTCTGTTTAAGTATGGTCCGGTCTGGTCAGTTTAAGTCTGATCTGGTCTAGCTGGTCTGCTTAAGTCTGGTCTTGAACTAAAAGCAGTCCAAGCAAAAACATCCTTATAATTTTAAAGCACGTTTGGTGACTCTGGTTTTTGGATTATCTCGCTTATCAGTCATTTTGTTTTACTCCAAGGGGTCTGGGGGGCCTGGAGTAAACTGGGCTGAAACTCACTACATTGAGTTTCGAACCCGAGACCTCGCATAAAGGAGTGTGAGTCGCCAACTTTTTAATCATACACGTAGATCCCGTTTGGTAGCACGAAAATCGACTGATTTGGCTGATTCTGCTGAAATTTATGGCTGAAATGGCTGCATTAGCTGATTCAGCTGATTTAAGGAAAAAATATTTTTAAAATATATCTTATTAATAAAATAAAGAAAAATTATATGTAAAAATAGCTATAATGGTCATCTACAGTAACTTCAGCCAATACAACGAGAAAAGTAACTTCAACCTTACTTTTTCTGCTTATTACACAATTCAATGCGCGAAAACAAAAATTACGTGTTTGGTGAAAAAGTTGGCTAATAAGCCGAAAAACAGTGTTGCCAAATGGCCTCGTAACTTCTGATTTTGTATGTTGAATTGTGTAATAATAAGAAAAAGTAAGGTTGAAGTTACTTTTCTGGATGTATTGGCTGAAGTTACTGTAGATGACCATTTTAGCTATTTTCATATAATTTTTTTCTTTATTTTATCAATATAATACTTCGTACTATCCTCCGTCTCTTTTTAATCGCAATATGTTGAATTTTACACTATTCACATGTTCTATTTTGACTACATTTTATATTATTATTTTATGAAAATTATTTTTTTTAAATTATATTGTTCAATTCATCTCATTACAAATTTTTAAAATCTAATTTTTAAATATTTTTTTACTAATAGGGATTAAGATATAATTACGGTCAAAGATGTGCGTTGACAAGTGTGAAATGTTGACCGCTGCAACTAAAAAAGAACGGAGGAAGTATATTTTAAATATAAATTTTTCATAAATCAACAAAATCAGCCAAGACAAGCACTTCAGTTAGGACTTCATAAATGTTAAAACCCGGGATTTCATCCTAAAAAGTCAACCTAATAGAAGGAGTAACTCAAATCTTAATATAGTGTTTAATTCTTTCAAAGATATCTGGTGTGGGACTTTAACACCCCTCCTCACGACTAGACACTTCGCCTGGATCGTGCCATCATTCATTTTTTCATCGGTTCGTCATTGTCATTTTTATAATCGTGACATCATTTTTCATAAGGGAGTCCCACACATGCACACCATGGATCGATTTGGCTCGTATACCATGTTAAGACCCGGAGTTCCATCCTAAAAAGTCAACCTAATAGAAGTAGTAACTCAAATCTTAATATAGTGTTTAATTTTTTCAGAGATATCTAATGTGAAACTTTAACAATAAATTTCAACAGAATCAGCTAAGAAGGTTACCAAAAGGACTGTAAATTAAATATGAATACTCCGTACAATATTATTAGGCAGTTATCATAGAGACTTGTCTAGGGTAGATGCAGCCGGCCCCAAAACCCAATCTTACTCGGTTCACTTGTGCAATAATTGTGAAGTGTACGCCGACGGTTCTTGTCTTCCCATTCAATTATTGGAACACAATTAAAAGAAAATCAAAATTAATGATACAGACTAGAGAGTGGTTGAAGCCTTGAAGGCATTCAAGGCTTGTGCCTTTTGCGCAATTGCGCACCATAAATGATTACGTAATACTCCCTCCGTATCTTAAAAATCTTCTCACTTTCTTTTTTCGTCCGTAACAAAAAAATCTTCCCAATTCTAAATCTTCTCATCATACCCTCAATAATTCTTACAATAATACACTATTACAACTACTTTTTTTGGATTTATCCTACATTCCACCACATTATTCCACCATTTTCCCATCATACCCTTAATAATTCATATCATCTTATTCCACATTATTTGAAGGTCTTGTATATTGTACGAACACGTGAATCAATAAAAATATTGCAATTAAATAATTTTAACATAATTACATGGTGGAATATGACTTAGAGTATGTTTGCGAAAATTTAAAAGAAGTGATTTTTAGTTTTTGACTTAAAAAAAAGTTGAAAAGGGTTTTTCAAGTGACAAATTCTATTTAAATGAAACAATTAAGGGTTAATTATCAAAATAGGACTAAAAGCTAAGTCACTCACTTTGCACAAATAGGGCAAAAAAATAAATAGAAATTACTTCAAATAGGACTAAAACTATGGCAAAAACTTAAAATAGGACTTGCTATATTTTTATTCCAAAATAGGACCATATTGGTCCTATTAGAAACATACTTATTTCTTCATTCCATTCTTACCTCTCCTTTAAATATGAGTAAACGATAGTCAAAAGTCATAATTAAATGTTTAATTCATAATAAATTCGAAACAAAATCAAAGATTCGTAGAAAAATAATTAAAACATTAATAAAATGTTTATTATAGAACTTTTTTAGCCAATTAAGGGTTTAATAAATTTTTAAGTATTTTTCTACGAATTTTTGAATTTTTTTCGAATTTATTATGAATTAACATTTAATTATGATTTTTGACTATCTTTTACTCATATTTAAAGGAGAGGTAAGAATGGAATGAAGAAATATGTATGTTCCCAATAGGACCAATATGGTCCTATTTTGGAATAAAAACATAGCAAGTCCAATTTTAAATTTTTGTCATAGTTTTAGTCCTATTTGAAGTAATTTCTAAACAATTATACTCTAAAAACTAGAACCTAACTACTTTATACTTTTTCTATTGCACAAAAAACACCTAGTTTACTAAACACAATCAAATTTTACTTTTTAAAATCATTTTTTTTCTCAAACACTACTAACTGTTACTATTAAAAACCTTTTCTATAATCACTTTAAGAAGTGATTTTTTAACTTAAAAGCAATTGCAAACGCTCTCTAAACTATCCAAATGATAATCTCATTTATTACTGGATATGGTACTGTAGCATCCACCGATTTTTGAATAATGATAAACGAATCTTGTAGAAGTAGGCAAAGTCTCACTCCACCTATAGTGGTTTTTATATATGTCCCGAATACCGGTGGACGTAGCTCAAGTGGTAGTGACGGAGTGCCACAAGGGTTAGGTCTCGGGTTCGAATCCCGGCAACTGCGATGAGGGGTTACTATGCTGAAAAATGCATAGGGCTTCTGCAAGTACCGGAAACAGAGCCCAACTCTCTAGCTGTCAGATTGTGATTATAGTCCAATTTACATCCTCCCATCGTGCCGTCCGGTCGGTGTTGGGGGTCCCTCAGGGATGGGTTGTCATCCTTTATATATGTCCCGAAACTCTTACAACAATTACTCCTCCAACCATCTCAAATTGAAAATAATGAATTTTCATTTTGAATTGTCCATTAAGAAAAGTTATGTTTACTTTTTGGGAAATGATCTTACATAACATTCATATTCTTATGGGAAAGTCCCGAAATAGGACTAAAAAGGTTTGAAAATTCCAAAATAGGATTGACATGTTTTTTGTTCCCAAAATAGGAGTAATTACTGTCAAGTTTGGAAAATCCTGTCATGTTTGAAGTCTGGTACTGCCAAAACATGACAGTAATTAGTCCTATTTTGGGAATAAAAATATGGCAGTCCTATTTTGGAATTTTCGAACCTTTTTAGTCCTATTTCGGGTAATATCTCTATTCTTATTAGCTTGGATATTCCAACTTGGTGCTTAAGAGATCTACTTCACATAATATAAATATTTCATATAATATAAATATCACATTTCAACCGGTAGAAAAATGATTCATATTTTAATATTTGTATTGTTGCCGTGTCAGGTAGCTACATCAAGATATTACTAGTGATGTGTACAGAGGAGAAGACAAAGCTAATTGAAAAGAGATAGCGAGATATCTGATAATAAATGATATTTGAACCATTACATTTGCCTCCAATTAGAATAATTATTAAACTAGTCATAAATGTTAAGGTCATAAAAAATGTAAGCTAATCTATGAGGCCGTTTGGCAACGCTGTTTTTCGTCTTATTAGGCTTACCAGCCAACTTTTTTACCAAACACGTAACTTTTGTTTGCGCGCACTGAATTATGTAATAAGCAGAAAAAGTAAGGCTGGAGTTACTTTTCTGCCTGTATTGGCTGAAGTTACTGTAGATGACCATTTTAGCTATTTTTACATATAAGTTTTTCTTTATTTTATTAATAAAATATATTTTTAAAATATATTTTTCTGTTTTCAAAAAAAAAAAATATATTTTTCTTAAATCAGCCAATGCAGCCACTTCAGCCAGAACTTCATAAATTTCAGCAGAATCAGCCAAAAACACATGGCATGGTTGATCTTCAATGAGAGGAGAGTGTTGTGTCTGTTGCCTAGTGGAGTGTCGGTGGGCCGATGTGCTTGAGGCTGAGGGGTCAGTGTTATGCAATTAATTATGGTCAGGTGCTTTCCTGCATGTGCTCGTGAAAGTGCCCCCATTAGGCCGACGGGCTGCTGCTGCCGCACTGTGAGCTAGGGTGGAGTTGTCCTCAAGTCGTCTGAAGAGAATACTGGATAGGGCTCAAACCTCAATCTACTCACGGGCCAGTGGCGGAGCCACCCTTTGGCCAGTGGTGTCAATGACACCACTGGAATTTTTTTCCCCACATGTAAGTATATAAAAACAAATTTAAAATTTAAAATTGACACCACTGAAAAATAAAAATTCTCTATATAGGTATAGATAATCTTTCATAAATTATAAATTGACATCATCCAACATTTAAAAAATGGGGCTCAATTTAAAAATTTTAAAAGTTGGAACACCAAATTGAAAAGTCAGCAAAGGAGAATTGAAAAGTCTGTGCCCAAATCGCTGATTGAACTCCAACTCCCGCTGCAAAAAAAAACTATTGAACGCCGTAAGTCGCAGTCCCAATTCCCAAATCGCTGAAATCGGAAACCCTCGGTAGCAGTCTGTGCCCAATGGGATATTCTCTTTGGTGAAGTTTCTTCTTTTTGTGAAAAGAATAAAATTTCAATTTCAAGTATGAATGATTTTTATGTACCTCATGGGAGAGTCCATCGCAAATTTATCCAAATCACAAACTTACATCGTTACAAAGTGGACTTGTTCTATGTTGTGGTGGATAGACAACGCGAGGAGTTGAACAATCGATTCACAGAGATTTCTACAGAATTGCTTCTTTGTGTGGCTTGCCTTAGTCCTAAAGACACTTTTTCATCTTTTGACAAGGACAAGTTGATTCGCATGGCTCGATTATATCCTTTTGACTTTTCACTGGTAAATGTTCTTGCTCTTGACAGTCAACTTGAAACTTTTATTCTTGATGTGCGCTCCAACTCTGCATTTATAGATATTACAGAAGTTGGTTCTCTTGCTCAAAAATTGGTGGAGACAAAGAAACATATTGTGTATCCATTAGTTTTTTTACTTGTGAAATTAGCTTTGCTTTTACCGGTGGCCACCGCAACTGTGGAAAGAGCTTTCTTAGCCATAAAGTTCGTGAAGAACAGGTTGCGCAATCGAATGGGGATGCTATGATGAATGATGCCTTGGTTACTTTTAGTGAAAAAGATATATTCAAAAGTGATGACAAAGAAAAAAGGCTAAAGGGTCAAATAGGTCCTTGAACTAACTAAAAGTGTTCAATTAGCCTCTTATATAGGAGGTTCTGACCGGTCGTCGCCAATTGGGGCGGTTCCCGGTGAAATTTTTTAATGAAATTTTTTTTAGCATCTTGTTCATTAAGTCTACTTTACACATACCAAATCTCAGCTAAAAATTCAACCGGGAAGGCAGTCAAATGATTTTTTGAAGATAACTGCGCAGTTAAACAGCGCAGTACATTTCGGAAAATCATTTGACTGTCTTCCCGATTTAATATTTAGCTGAAATTTAATATGGGTAAACTGGACTTAATGAAGAAAATTCTCAAAAAATCTCATCAAAAAAGTTCCATCGGGAACCTCCCCAATTGGCGATGGCCGAGCTGAACATCCTATATAAGGGGCTAATTGAACACTTTAAGTTAGTTCAAGGGCCTATTTGACCCTTTAGCTATAAAAAAATTGTACAACGTTTTCAAAATATGAAAACGCGTCGTGGACAGTTGTGAATTAGTACTTTAATTTTACCAATGACAATATTTGCTTTTTTGCTTTATATATGTACACATTATTATATAATATTGTTTTGCTAAATTGACACCACTGACACGAACTTCTGGCTCACCTTTAATCTAAATCTGAGCCCATTTGTTTTTTTCCTTTTTAGGTATGCGGCACTTGCCTAATACGTTGAAGAAGATGGGCCGCATTGCGTTCCGTGAGTGAGGTCAGAGAGGACAGTTGCAGATTGAGTTGGGATTTTTTTGGTATTCATATTTGGGATTTTTCCGTACATTCATTAATATTTGGTCTCCAAATTAAAAACTTAGGAGGCGTTTACTTCACTGCTAAAGTCACAGTTAGGTTAGTAAGACGGGTGAAGTAAACACGCACACTGCTTAAAAAGCCGTTTACTAACCGAAAGAGGTGCTTAAAGTGCCGCTTATTAAGCATACCACGCCCCCATGTATTAATTAAGCGGCACTTTAAGCTTTTTCAGTTTCCGAATTTACCCCTTGCCCGTAACCTATTGTTATCCCTGCCCCACCTCGACCCCAACCCCACCTACCCCGACCCCACCCTACCCCGACCTACCCTTACCCCACCTACCTCGACCCCACCCTACCCCACCCCAACCCCACCCTACCTACCCCACCCCAACCCTACCTAACCGACCCCCACCCTACCCTTACCCCACCTACCCTGACCCCACCCTACCTCGACCCCACCCTACCGTTACCCCACCCCGACCCCACCCTACCTACCCCACTCCTACCCTACCTAACCGACCCCACCCTACCCTTACCCCACCTAGCCCGACCCCACCCCACCCCTACCCTTACCCCACCTACCCTACCCCACCCCGACCCCACCCTACCTACCCCACCCCTACCCTACCTAACCGACCCCCACCCTACCTCGACCCCACCCTACCCCCACCCCGACCCCACCCTACCTACCCCACCCCTACCCTACCTAACCGACCCCCACCCCACCCCACCCCCACCCTTACCCTACCCCACCCCGACCCCACCCTACCTACCCCACCCCTACCCTACCTAACCGACCCCCACCCTACCCTGACCCCACCTTACCCCTACCCCTACGGGCCTATGGGGGTAGGGGCCTATGGGGTCGGGGGTAGGGTAGGGTGGGGACAGGTTAGGGTGGGGTCGGGTAGGGTGGGGTCAGGTAGGTAGGGTAGGGGTAGGGGGTAGGGGTAGGCGGTGGGGTGGGGTCGGGGTAAGGTAGGGTGGGTAAGGGGTTAGGGGTATGGGTACACATATTATATTATATACTTGTGTTCATGAATGTTTGTGTGTATATATATGTATAGGGTTATTTTGGACATTTTAATGTTAAGCGGTGTTTTAAACCGTTTGAAGTAAACACGGTCTTACAACATTGTTTATTTTATGCGCCGCTTATTAACACGGGTCTTAATAAGCACCGTTTAATAACCGGTGAAGTAAACATGTCCTTAGGTTTTATTTTTACCCAAGCCAAACCTAGCCAAATTATACCGTACAACCGGCTGGCTGTACGGTGAGCACCGTATAGCCGGTTATTTTTAAAATTAAATCAACTTCATGCCTGAATCATAATAACTGGGGACGTGGTTCTTGGGGTGGAGAGCTTTCTTTCCAGGCGGCCATGGGTGAAACTTGGAAGCTCTGCGGAGAAGACCGACTGGACCCGTGCTCCTCAGGCTTAAGGATGATTCGAGTGTGAGATTGAAATACGGAGTAGTATTACCGGTGAACTGTGAATTTGAAATACGGAGTACTGTAGTTAAATATATACAGAGTAATACAGAGTACTGTAATCTTGGTTAATTTTTTTTCAAAGGTAGGATGTTTTCTTTTGGACTGAAATTTGCTGGTCTGGTCTGGTCTGGTCTGGTCTAGTCTGTTTAAGTCTGGTCTGGTCTGGTCTGAACTGGTTTGGTCTGATCTGGTAAACGTCTGGTCTCTGTGTATTTTATAACTATCCATGTCTGATCTGGTCTAGTCTGGTCTGATCTGGTCTGGTCTGTTTAAGTCTGGTCTGGTTTGATCTAGTCTGGCCTGGTCTGGGACTGAAAACAGTCCAAAAGAAAACATCCGTAGTCTTGGTTGAATTTGAATTGAGATTCTGGTCAATCCACTAAGAAATAGGTCCAAATCTAATTCCTTATCATTTTAAAAAGAAAAATGAGCATATAAGATGAATAATTGAGTACATACATTAAAATTTTCGAGTTTTGAATTTTTGGATACTCATTTTGTAAGTTATGTTTGCTCATTTTGTACTGTTTTGTGCTCATTTTAAAATGTTGCACATTTCAAACATATTATACTACATTAAATTCACATTAGAAATGAGTTTTATGTTAAACTCAAATGAGTAAAATGCCCAAAACGAATGCGCACACACAAATGAGCTTTTGATTTTTTTATACTCGTTTTAGAATTCATGTGTGCTCATTTGGTACTGTTTTATGCTCATTTTAAAATGTTGCACATTTCAAACATATTGTACTACATTAGATTCGCATATTAAAATTCATAGGAATTGATTATAGATATAATTTAATGAGATTTTATAAAAGAAAAAATAAGAAAAAGAAACTGAATTACAATATATGAAGTTGATATCACAAGACTCATTATTCGACTCATAATGCTCAGTAGAATACGTCTGATGCTCATTAAAAGTGTATTAATGCTCATATAACGAAAACAGCGATTTTCAGTGAAATTACGAAAATGCCACCATTTTTTAGTTGTGATATCAGCTTTCTTGTAATAACACGATGTTCATTATTAGACGCTTAATACTCGTTAAAATTGGACTATTGCTCATTAACAGTACACTAATGCTCATTTAACAGAAACCGCGATTTTCAAATTAATTACAAAAATGCCACCGAATTGTTTTGCTATTTTTCCCTTGGGCCTGTTACTGGGCCAGCTATATGGTGCTCACCGTACAACCGGTTGTATAGTATACGTACTCGGCAAACCTAATAGTATTAGTTTCTTCAATATTTAATAATAATGTTGCTTTTTTATTCATGATTTAGAGTCCCTTTGGTAACACTAAAATTGGCTGAATCGGCTGATTCTGTTGAAATTTATGAAGTTCTAGCTGAAATGGCTGGATTGGTTGGTTCTGATGAATTATGGGGGAAAATTAAAATATATTTTATTAATAAAATAAAATAAAAATTATATGAAAAATAGTTAAAATGATCTTTTATAGTAACTTCAGTCAATACAGTCATAAAAGTAACTATAACTTTACTTTTTCATATATCAAAAGTTATATATTCGATGAAAAATTTGATTGATAAGTTGATAAGTGAATAACATGATTACCAAACACACATTTATTAATCTTACTATATCCGTCCCGTAAAGAAGTTCTCACTTTTCATTTATGGAAGTTCCAAAAAAAAAAGTTCTGAAAAGGAAGGAGAGAGTATAAAGTTGGCGCAATGATATACTCCCTCCGTAACAAAAAAATCTTCCCACTTTCCTTTTTCGTCCGTAACAAAAAAATCTTCTCACTTCTAAGGGAGTGTTTGCAACTGCTTAAAAAAAAGCACTTCTCAGCTTTTGGCTTTAAAAAGCACTTATTTACCAAACACTACCAATTTTTACTTTTTCTCGACTTGCGTGTGAAAAGTGCTTTTCCCTTTTCTATTACACAAAAAGCACTTATTTTACCAAACACTACCAACTTTTACTTTTCAAAATCACTTTTTTCTCAAACACTATCAACTTTTACTACCAATCACTTTTTCATTACTTCTCCAAAAGTGCTTTTTTTTAAGCAGAAGCAGTTGCAAACACTCCCTAAATCTTCCCATCATACCTCAATAATTCTAAAAATAATACACTATTACAACTACTTTTTTGGATTTATCCTACATTCCATCACATTATTCCACTATCTCCCCATCATACCCTCAATAATTCATATCATCTTTCACTATTCTTAATCTACCTACTTTTAAGTTACGGAGCTAGTAGAATGTCTCCATCATAAAACTAAAAACAAGGATGAGATTGAAAAACCCGTCTCCGTTCGCAAGTTCTTTTCATTATAACGCAATGATAGAGCAATGGATATGCTCATAGTCATTGGCTGATGCAGCATAGGGACCGCACACGTGGGACTGATCACATGCATGTGTTGTCATAATGTGATCATTTAAATCGACCTTTTTTCGTTTTAAATTATCAGATTTTTTTCAATTGTAATGGGGTCTACCTACTTTTTATTTAAGAAAACATTTTCATTAACACATAGCCAACATTTAAATTTGTTACATTCTAAATTAAGAAAATTAACATTGATTATATGTATGTTCTTAAGTCCCAGAGAACACTATATCTTAATCGTGTATTATTTGTTCCTTTAGAAGTATATTACTTTTTTCTCAAACAATTAAAAATATAATAAAAAACTTAATTTGAGAAATTCAGTTTAAAAATAAAAACATAAATAAAACGTATAATAAAAAACTTAATTTGTGATGTTTAATTAAAAATAAAACACTGTAGATTGTTAAGTCCGGGAGAGCACTATTTATATTCTTAAAATGATGTATATTCTTAATTGTTTAGTTATATATTGCAAATTATGTTTTATCATTATAAGTTTGTATTAATTTTTTATTAATTAATTAAATATCACAATTTAAGTTTTTTTAATATAGATTTTAATTATGTGTTTACTTTTTAATTGAATATCTCTAATTAATTTTTTTTTTGCAGAAATAAATGCTAATTAGTATTAATCAGATCAGAGTTCAAGTACAGGGAAATACAACAAGGAGGAAAGTGTTGCCATAAACAGCTATCAGACATAGAAACGGTTGCCCGTGTCATATGATGGGCCACCCGATTCGCTGACCGCTTCACGTGGGAGAAAGTAATACTAGAAAAACTAGTTGCTAACTCCTTGATGTCGTTTACCAATAATCCAAAAGAAGACTCAGTTGAAGCCGAGTGAACTCCTTCAACCAAATGTAAGGCGTCAGATTCCACGTCAACTTGGTCCCAACCCGTTGCCTTAATCCAGCTTAGCGCCTCTCTCATAGAGAGAGCCTCCGCCTTTTTTTTTAATCGTTTGGAAAAGAAGTAAAATACTTCTAAAGGAGCGAGCAGGAATACTCGCACTACACTCATAGGTAATGTGTTATGGGACTTAAGAATATACCGTGTATGCTCTAATAATTTTAAAAAGCGATAGCATAACAATTGATTGGTGTAGTTTAGCGGGTTATCTAAGGCAAGAAATTTGGCTTCCACCGGAAGGACGTGGGTTCGATTCCCATGTCCTGAATTTTTTATAGATTTTTGAAACACCTTTAAAACACTTAAAATAGGATGACCTGGAATTAGTAGGTGATGTGGAATTAGATGAGGTGGCTACTCACGATAATAATGAGATGACATGGCAAAAAACACCTTATTTTGGGAAATAAGTTTAGAAGTACCTTAATTTGGGAAATAAGATTCAAAAATACACCTCTTTGGTAAAAAACTCGATCATTTAGATTACTTTTTTGGTGACAACTTCGGTACCTTTCTAAAAACAGGGGTACCGTACCTACCATTCATTTAATAGGACCACATCACTTTATCAATTTTAATTTAGATTTAAATAATTCAACTGCTACCTTTTCATTGGTCCATGTGGACAAAGGTATAGTACCTTATGGGTACCATAGAAACTACCTATTTTTTTGTGTTGCAGACATTTTTTCAATGGTACCGGGATCTACCTAGCTTACTTTTATTTTTGAAAAAATCATTAACACATAGGCCATATTTAAATTCCTTACCTTCTAAGCTTATATAATGAGAAAAATAAGATTGCTTTTATAATTGAAGTGATTTTTACAAAATATTGATAAATTAAATCACACGGCGATAAAGCGATTTGCCTGTAAATGGCTAGTACGTAGTAACTTTTAAAAGTATTTTTTATAAATAGTTTTATTTAAGTAGCATTTTGAAAGAAAAAAACTCTCAAATAAGAGCACCTTTTAAAAACACGATTTTTACTTCTTAAAACACAATAAATCTTTGGATGTTTTTACTTGGACTGAAATTTACTGGTCTGGTTTGATCTGATCTGATCTGGACTCGTCTCTCCTGCTCTGATAAATTTATGGTCTTTGTGTATTTTTTAAAGAAATAATGTCAAAAATATACCTAATAGCTTTTGCAAAGACAAAAATATGACCCCATTCAAAATTGGGCAAAAAAGAGAGTAAATATTAGGGATCGGACTAAAAAGCCCCTAATTAACCTAATTCTTTTGCATCTTCTCATTCCTTCGGTGCGCACATCTCTCCAACCTATACGCTGCCTCTCTTCCCCTTCGCCGCACGCATCGTCTCTCGTTCATCCCCTCACCATCGCACGGATGTGGTGGCGATGGCGGACGGATGTCTCTTCATCGGGTATAGTCGACAACCCCCAACCACGAATTGTAGATGTGAAGGCGATGAAGACGGCGAATCTGAGCGAAGAAGAAAAACAACTACAGGTGTATTGTCAGATCACTGTTGCGCCGGTGGTCACCGGCGGCCGGCGGTCACAACTTTCACTGTAGATCCGGCGGTAGTCGGCTGGGATGTCTCTATCACTATAGCTCCGACGACGGTAGGCCAGGATGTCACTATCACTGTAACTCCGGCGGTGGTCAATGTAGTTCCGGTTGTCACTGTAACTCGCAGAGTATAAAAGTATTTGATGGACAGTCTACCCGGGGTATCCTATCCGAGGGGTTATTGCGGGAATAACTAGAGAGAAGTCAGAGCAAAATAGGAGGAGAGAGAGTCGGTTTTATTAAATGAACTCAGCGTGTGGAGTTGGGATGTGGATCCTTTACAATGAGAAATGGGCTGCTATTTATAGCAGCAATAAATGCGATGAGAGTACACGTGTCAATAATCCAACGGCCGAGGGGTCACATCAGCCGGGTGGCACCGGCAGTGGTACGTTCACCGCATTGAATGCGGTTGGCGGATGTGACGTGGCATTAAATGCGGTGGTCGGCTGTCTCCAAAAGGAATCTTCGATGATTGAGCATGTTTGGCCGAAGGCTCCTTGTGTAGCCGAGGGCTCCATGTGACCAAGAACCCCTGTGTAGCCGAAGGCCTTGTGTGACCGAAGGCTTGGTTCAGCCGAAGGCTTCTCTGATGCCGAGGGCTTGATAATGCCGAAGGCTCATGTTTTTCGCCGTTTTCTCCCAGTAACTTCTTATGCCAGAGAAGGCTATTCTGCAAGTTTTGGAGCCTTCGGCCAAGGAGGCCAAAGGCACCCAGTGTGTATTCTGGGCTACTTTGAGGCTTGGGCCGTTGCATTTGGGCCTGAGTTGTTCTCTGGGCTCAATGGACTTGTGTAGGAGAAGTAGGAGTCTATGGGTCGGGGGTCCCTGGGTCATATACTCCATCAGTATTGTTGGTCACTTTTTTGGAAAAAATTAAAAGCAGTCTTATTTTTGTCCAACATGCTTTATTTACTAATATTTTAGTCAAAACCTCTTTTATAAATGTCCAAGTTTGGTCTGATCTGATTTAGTCTGATTTGATCTGAAAACAGTCCAAGTAAAAACATTGTTAAACAAATACAAACATACCTTAGCAATATCCTTTGAATCAAAGTAGCGCAAAAAATGTGAAACGGGGAACGTCAAATAGAAGATGCATCAAACGCAATAAGGAAATCAATATATATATATATATATATATATATATATATATATATATATATATAAAGGATCTTTTTAAGAGTATACAAAGCACCACATAATCCTGTCATGTCATTATATGTATTAATTATTTAGTTATTTGTATACCTTCTATTTTTATTAGCTAGATTCTATTTTTGATTTGCAATTGTGTTAATACTTCGCATTTTGCTCCATCTTCATACAATTCGTTCTTAATTATTAAAATAATGATAAAAATTATGACCACCATATAATTGAAATTAAAAAACGAAATTAAAACTATTAGATATTCTAATATAGAATCTTAAAAAGAATACTTCTAATCAAGTTGCTTACCTTATTTAATAAGGATGAAAATTGATATCATACATAAATACATACACGTATGAATATTTTCACAAGTAAATACGTTTAGGCCTAGCAAAAATAAATAAATATGTTTGGTTATTTATTTATTTTATAACTACAATTTACATGTGCCTTCACTTTTGAAATACATTCATAATCCAAATTAGAAAATCTTTCTATGATTACAAATTCCTACTTTTGTTTTAATAGAACTTTTTTAATTGGATTGATTTCAGTTCCAGATTAAATCGGATCAAATCAAACTTTAATAATAATAATAATAATAGTAATAATAATAATAATAATAATAATAAGTCACATAAAATGTAAAACAAACATCTTAGAGGACGTGAAATTATGAATTCTATAAAACCGGGTTTCAGAACAATTATATTTACTTGAGATGCTTATGTAGAAGGTCAATTCAACAATTTTTCATAAATGGAATATATTTTACATATTTTTTTCACTCAGCCCATTCAGCCAGGATTTAATCAATTTCAGTAAAATAAGTTAATTCGATCTATCATAGTATTATCAAACAGACTATAAATTAGACTAAGTTTATTTTTCTTTTAAATCACATTACATATGATCCGGAAGAAATCAAATTTCAAATTAACTAAATTACATACTGTCCGTGCATCGCATGGGCTTGAAAGCTAGTTGCTAAAATAGGAATAAAATATGAAGTATAAAAGTAAACAAAATTAGAAGTAATTTTTTTTTTTGGTAAAAGTGATTTTTTTTTGTATTTTTTTTGGTAAAAAATTATTAACACAATAGAAGAATAAAATAAAAACTCCCTAATTAATAGGAGTAGGGGTGGGCAAACGAGTACAGGAAACGCGGGTCAGGCCGGGTAATACAAGTTCGGGGCGGGTTAGGGTCAGATCCTAATTTTAGAAAACTCAAACGGTTTGGGGCGGGTCCTTAAAAATTTAGGAACCGAACGGGTCTTAAATTTTGAAAGAACAGGTACCCGGACCGAACCATTTTAAAATATTGTTTTAATACTCTATTATATTTAATATAATATACTTATAACACGCGAAAGCTCTTCATGTTCTTATGTCTAATTAAAGAAACTTGTCAATCACATAAAAAGAGTTTTAAACTTCATATAAACTCCTAAATATTTTCCTCAATTCTTTATTCCAAATGCATCAAATTTTCTTTCTTCAATAGTTTTTTAATTTGTAAATAAAGACTGTTACTCAATGAAGTGTGCATATTCATTTAATAATCTTAATTTTTCTTATACTTTGGAATTTAATAAACTTTAAATTGTTTTCATAGACAAATATGTAGAGTAACTAGTTTAATTTCTTATGACTTTATAATGCTATTTTTTAGTTTATGAATGATGATTGACATTTTTTAATTTGATCGTTGTGTTCTGTTTAATTTATAGATTTGTGGTTAAATATTTTATTAACTAATTGAAAATGTTGTGTTTTATATTTTTATTTTGAAGTTTTACTATATCATGGTTACATTAATACTTCCTCTGTCCCACTTTAAGGTTTTCACACGATTTACGATGTTTGACTGACCATAAAGTTAACTGATCCCTATCATTAATAGAATTATTTTTAGTAAATTTAGTCAAGATATTCAAAAACTACATTAAAACCGCTACAAAACCTGCCAAAAATAACTTAAATTTCATAAAATTTCGATATATAAAGTAAAAGATTAAGAACAATGCACGTTGACCGAAGAATAGTGTACGAGAACCTTTAAATGGGACGGAGGGAGTACCTAACTAGAAACTTTACTAACGTAGCCGTAATTTTTTACAAACAAAAAAAAGAACCGAGGACTCGGACCGAACCGGCCCGTTTCAAACGGGCCGGGTAAGGTCTGGTTCCTATTTTGAGACTTGGTATACCCGGACCGAACCTACCCGTTAAATGGAACCGGCGGTTCTTAAAAATTTATCAATTACCCGGACCGACCCGAACCGTGTCCACCCCTATTTGACAGTTTTCCCTATTCCTATAGATAACTCTTCGATAGAGTTCATTTATATCTGGCCTCATAAGTTTCCCCCATCGATATGATAATAGGTCTCAACTCAGGAGGAATTACTGGACATAAAACCATCCATTCTAGATTTCTGGTTCTATATTTGTTCAAATAAAATGTTTAGCTAAGCTCGATATTGTCCATCCGTCTAACCTATTTTATTTTATTTTTTGTAAAAAAAAACTTGTAAACTTACAATTTTAACAAACACAAAAATGCATCACATTTCGAATTAAAATAACAAATATAGAAATCGTTTAGTGATTTTTAAATGAGTTGAAACTGCACTCTTACATCGTATATGCACTTACTATTAAGTATATTTTGAAGTTGTACAACTTAAATGAGTTGTACATTAGATTTAACATTTTGCACCACGGTTGTTGATTTAGGCTATGTTTGACACACCATTTCAGCTCATAATAGGCTGAAATTTTATTAATTCAGTCAATAAACATAAAAACAGTCCTGTTTGGCTAATGGGCTACACTAAGCTTAAGTGGAAAAAGAAAGACTGGATTAAAACGTTACCCATCCAAGCATCTGTTTTCAGTCATCTCTAAGTTAGACTTTCGTTTCTTAAATAACCCTAGCATGCACTTACCTTCCTCTCTTTTGCTCTTCATTTGCTAAACAAATAACCTCCTTCTTCGTGGACGGAGAGTTTTGCATCCATATTTAATTTTCTTGGAGTCATGCTGTTTTGAACATTTATATTTATATTTCTAATATTGTTAAATACCCTTTTCCATGCTAATTATTTTATTTCTAATTTGTTTTCATGCAAATTAAATATAGTACCAGATTTGACTCATTGTTTTTCTAATGTTTCTAATTCCTTTTCTAATTTTATTTCTAATACAACGTGGTATTTTATTTCTAATTTGTTATTTAATTATTTTGTTCTATTATTAAATTGTATGCCCTTTAATGTAATTTCATATTATCCAAGCATTTTTCAGCTCTTTTTGCCAAACGGGTCTACCTCATTCCATTAGCAATTCAGTTTCAGATTTAAAAGTTCAGCTCCAGACAATAGTCTCTAATTCAGACAATAGCCTCTAATTCAGACATTAGCCTCCAGCTTCAGTTCGTTGTGCCAAACATAGTCTTACTCTATCCAATTTTAAGTGATCAAGAGCTTGAATCACTTCTCACTTTAATGGGAATACCTCTTTGTATTAGACCACACACACATATGGGGTAAAACTCCAAATGATACTTTAACTATTGACATTATTACATTTTGGTCTTAACTCATAAATGAAACAAATTAGTACTAAAACTATATGTAAATGTTTCAACCCGGCAATACAATTTAAATTGCTGGCCAAAAATCCTATGATAAGTCCATATTTAGACACGCATTTGATGTGTGTTGGGATTGGATTTTGATGGTTTTCTCAGCTTTAAGGTGTTGCAAGTCTCAATTTTAGCTCAAGTTATGTTTACCGTGCGTTGGTTCGAGTTTTGTGTTGTTTGTAGTCAAAATTAGGGAATTTGAGCCCGGGTACCGGCACTTGAGGAATAATCGGGATGATTTGAGAAACATTTGAGAATGATTTGATAGCTTTGGAGGTCACCGGAAGATTCACGATGAAGATTTGAAGGAAAAAGAGCTCTAGGATTGGTTTCGGGATCAAAAGAAGATGAATAAAGCTTGAAAACGGCATTCAGGATGACCTTCTGTCAATCGTTCAAGCATATCTATTTGTAGAAGCATCCAAAGAACACGATTCAAAGTCCACATGAAAGCCAACTTTAAGAGCTACAAATCATATGAATACACCTTTGCGAGAATCTGAGAGAAAGAAGGTGAAAACAGACGATGAAGTCAGATGATCTCTGCTGCGATTTCAGAAAGACACCTTCCACCGTTTTGATCATATCTCTTGATTGGATGATTAAAATCACATTCAGCAAGTTGGGGTGGATGGAGGACTTCATTATCTACAACTTTTAAGAAGGAAGTTTTGTCAAATTCGGAAGTTTGACGCACGCCGTGCGTAGGGGCACGCACGATCGTGCGTCTGAGGCGAGAAAGCAAGGAAGATACTGCCAGCAACGCACGGCCGTGCGTTGGGGGACGCACGTCGTGCGTTCCATATTTTTACGCGGCTATGCTCCGGACGCACTGGGGGACGCACGCCGTGCGTTGTCCCCGTGAGTTGCCCCTGGAATCCTAATTTCACCCGAATTTGTTCCGTTTTTCCTATTTAAACAGCCTGTAATCCCCGTTTTCAAGGGGGGAGCTTAGAGAGAGTGCCTAGCACGAAATTTAGAGGGTTTTTCAGCCTTGTTCATCAATCTTTTGGTATTCTTTGTAAGTTCCACCTTTTTAATTAATGACAATTAATTCTATTCTTCCCAATTCTATTGATTCTTCAATTATAAATTGTGAGTAGTTTAATTAGGGATTGGGATTGATGAAGGGGTTGATCATGATGTATGGCTAGTTTCTTGATGAATTAATTGCATGAATGCCGTTTAATTTGTGTTTGAATAATTTAACTGATATCTTTTGTAACCTAGAACGCGCGCTAGAATTACAATTGCTTGTAGAATAAATTAAGAGAGATCTAGTTTATTCTAGGACACCTTCACACACACTTAATCGTTCTCTAAGAGATTAGTAACGATTAAGGGGCCGTAAGCTCGCTCGTCTTGGCAATAATTTAGGATCCTGTCGCATGAGAGATCAGCCTGGTCCCCTAAATTATTGTACTCTACGCCGCGAGAGCGGTAAGAACTTAGTAATGATTAGCTAGGCTCAATTGAATTAATTTCATGTAATTAGGCCTGATCTGCCAGAAATCTGGTTACCCCGGAATCAATCCTTGTTCCCTTCGTCATTAATTAGAGAGAACCCGTTTATTTTAATCATTTAGTTGCATTTTAATTTTTCATACCAATCATCCTACGTGATGACCAAAATTTCATATGTAGACTCCACCCTACAGTGATGACATGGACAAAAATAACATAAAGTAAACTTATGCATAGAATTCCAGCCGTCACGTAGTAATTTTTGCTAAAAAAAATGAATAATATTGTTAGGTGGAAAGATATGTATAGTTATGATACCTTGATTCATTTAAGAGTTAGGATACTAAAACACAACAATATCAATACTTAAGATACAATTTACGCACTTCACTCTACACTTTATATTTGTGTATGCATGCATACAAAATATATACTTCGTACATTGATGAAACGGTTAATAACACAAGAGGAGGGTGAATTGTGTTTGTGTGGAACTGTGACAGTTATTCGCCAAGTTCTAGTGTAGGGTATAGGGTGAAACAAAGTAAATAAGTGCACAAGGATTTAAAAAGGAAAAATCTCTTAGCTCAAAAGGGATTAAAAAACCTCGACCTCCCTCGGAGGAATTTTAACAACTTCATCACTAAAAGGCCTTTGAATGGTTACAAGAGAAACTCTTCTAGTCTACCCTTGAGCCACCCCAACTCTATCCTCT
Source organism: Cuscuta epithymum (assembly GCA_945859915.1). Lineage (NCBI taxonomy): Eukaryota > Viridiplantae > Streptophyta > Magnoliopsida > Solanales > Convolvulaceae > Cuscuta > Cuscuta epithymum. The sequence continues at coordinate 8,604,732 of CAMAPF010000006.1, forward strand.
CTAGGAAGAGTTATGCTTCTCTACCTTGCGAGTAGAGAGCCTCTCAGCTTTACAATAAAGATCTCATCACACACTTACCAGCCCGAGGATGCTACACTTAGTCAATCCTCAAAAACCCCATTACAAAGAGAAGAAGGGAAAATGAGAACTATATCTAGAACTCTATGTGAGTAGTTTCAGGTGCCTTCAACTTTAGTATTTCTTCAGTGAATGTGTCTCTCGAATTCTATCTCTATCAAGCACTCCTTCTTATTCTTGATCTCAGCACATATATATATATATATATATATATATATATATATATATATATATATATATATATATATATATATATATATATAGGGATGAGTTCAAATGAGAAGACATCTTAACGTGTAAAATGAGAATAAATCTGAGCCATCCAAACCGTCGATCTGATGCACAATCACCCCTCTCTGATGCACTTTCGAATAGACCTTATTTGATGCACTTTTCGAAAAGTGCATCAAACAAGATCTATTCAAAAGTGCATCAGATACGCGTTATTGTGCATCAAATCGACGGTTTGGACGGCTCAGATTTATTCTCATTTTACACATTAAGACTTTTTTTTATTTGATCCAAATTCTATATATATATATATATATATATATATATATATATATATATATATATATAGAGGAATGTTCAGGTCCGAACATTCCCCGTCCGAGCACCGTCCGAACATGGACGTTTGGGTCACTTCCCGGTGGAATTGTTTGATGAAATTTTTTGAGCATGTTCCTCATGAAGTCTAATTTGTCCATACCAAATTTCAGCTCAAAATTCGATCGGGAAGGCATTCAAATCATTTTTTGAAGTTGACTGCGTCAAAATATACATATAAAAACGCAGTCAACTTCAAAAAATGATTTGAATGTCTTCCTGATTGCATTTTGAGCTGAAATTTGGTATGGACAAACTAGACTTGATGAGGAACATGCTCAAAAAATTTCATCAAAACATTCCACCGGGAAGGACCCCAAACGAGGATGTTTGGACGGAGGGTCCTGTCCGAACGTTCGGACCTGATCATTCTTGTATATATATATAGAGAGTAATCTTCCGGTCAGGTATAGAGCCGCCGTCCGGCCTCCTCCTTTTGGGGGCCTTCCCGGTGGTATTGTTTGCTCAAATTTTTTGTGTATGTTCCTCATCAAGTCTAGTTCATCCATACCAAATTTCAGCAAAAAATTCAATCGGGAAGATCGTCAAATGATTTTTGCAAGTTAACTGGTCCGGAAAATCCATATTCCGGACCAGTTAACTTGGAAAAATCATTTGACGACCTTCCCGATTGAATTTTTTGCTGAAATTTGGTATGGATGAACTAAACTTGATGAGGAACATACACAAAAAATTTGAGCAAAAAATACCACCGGGAAGGCCCCCAAAAGGAGGAGTCCGGACGGCGGTTCCTGTCAGGTATACCTGACAGGAACATTTGTGTGTGTATATATATATATATATATATATATATATATATATATATGGAGTGGTTCTAATGAGAACACCCCTTATTGTGAAAAATAAGTACAAATCATAACCCATCATCTAATTAAATGGGCGGCTATAAACTACTTGGCACACGAAACAAATATGGACGTCATGATATACTAAAATTTCTCGTGGAAACGTAAAATGGGGCGAGGTTTTAATAAAGGTTAAAATTGTAATTCAGTAATGCACACGTGTCTCTATGGGAGGCATCTTCCATTTCCACTTCCTTAAAAATAGCTACTATTCGGGGAGGTTATTAAACTCACAAAAATAAAGACATTCTTCCAATATGGAAAGAACATACGGAGTATTAAGTTTGGGATATACAAGTTCAGGTAGCCGCCATGAATTAAACCAATAAAAAAGTTCAGAGAGAAGAAATAGTGGTACGGTGAAGGCTGCAAGCGAATTGTGCATTAGCAGATAAAAACAAACACATCCTGAATTCTGCTTGCATGCATGTGTGCTATTTTAAATTATTTGTGCATTAGGATGTGAACTTATTTTCATTAGATTTATTGTGCAATTGGAACAGTTTCAAGTGTGAATGATGAGATTTATGGCTTAGATGGATGGTAAAGTGAATTGAAGAGATAAAATTTGCTGAGTTTTGCTTGCATGTGTGCTATTGTAAAGTATTTGTGCATTATTAATAGATGAACTGATTGTCTTTAGGTTTATTGTGCATTAAGAACGGTCACTTGTGCATCACCAAATTATTGCTTAGAGATGAATTGATTTGTCGGAATTTAAAACTAAGTTGCTGTATTGTAATGTGGAATTGCATTTGAGAGGATTTTTTGTGATAATAGAAAACGACTTGTATTATACTTTTCCTTTTTTTTCAACGTTAATGTGTTATTACTGGAATCAAAATTGATTTGAGGAGGGTAGGATTACATTAGTAGTATTTGGTTACATGTGTGTATTCATTTCATGATGTCCGTGTCATGGAGTATATGTGTAATAATGGAGATGAGTAGTGCACTAGTTGAGGTCTATATTTTATTTGTAAATTCACGTGGGAATAAATTAAACTACTCCGTATTAAACAATTAATAAGATTTGCAGTTTATTATTCTTTCCTTACTAATCGTGTGAACCCATAACTGATTGATCGGTCAATAAATGACTCGAGAGAAGAAGACGTAAATGTCCTCTTCAAGTATTTATTTGACCGCACATCAACACATATTTTGGAAGGCTATGATTTGTTCTCACTTCTCACGTTAAGAAGTGTTCTCATTTGAACCAATATATGTATGTATGTATGTATGTATGTATGTATGTATGTATGTATGTATGTATGTATGTATATATGTATGTATATACTTCCTCCGTTCTTTTTTAATTGCAACAGTCAACTTTTCACGCTTGCCAACGCAGAAGTTTGACCGTTAATATCTTTCATTCCTTATTAGTAAAAAATCAAAAAAATCAGATTTTGAAAATTTATTATGAGAGGAATTTAAAAATATTTTTTAAAAATTTAATTCATAATATATTAATAAATAAAATGTAGTCAAAGTAGAATCTGTGAATAGTGAAAAAAGTCCTACGTTGCAACTAAAAGAGAACGGAGGTAGTATATTGCTTGGAGTACATCCGTTAAGCCTTTTCTTTCCTTGGATGACCGAGTTACCAAGAGTGATGCTTGCCTTGTTATAATTTGAATGACTTTCCTTTTGGAGATTCATTCTTTTAAGTGCAACAAACTCAATCATACATATGTGGATCATATTTCAAATAAAGATGATTTTACCAAAAATATATGCCAACGTATTGCATGAGAGCGATACTTAACAAATATAAGTATGCTATGGTCTATTCTTAAATCACCACATATTAAGTCACGCAATCCTACTTTAGCCAACAGAGATCCTTTCCATAAAGTATTAAGCTATATAGGCCAGGTCATTAATAAGTGAATATCTAATCATGTATGGAAAGAGACCAGAAAGAGACCAAATGGCTCATGCTACATACATATAGAATAGTCATTGATGAACTTATTCTTGCTTAAAATAATGATCTTGACAAGTGGCCTATTAAAGTTTGGATCCCTTACGCCCCTATTCTAACACATCTGTTTATCAAAGAGGGTATCTCCCTTGAGAATCTGCCCTCACACATAACTCACAAAAAACTTGACACAAAAGGCCTCCTAAATTTAGGTATCAATATCCACAATTCCAAGCTAAGTTTCAAAGAGAGCATTACTCCCGTTCCCCCGGCCAAACCCCCTAAACCGAAGCCTGTTCCTGCTGCCTCTTCAGACACTATTCATTTTGTTATGATGGTAAAAGATCAACTTCATCTCATTGAGGTCAGTCTGCTTCGCCGTTTTGATTCCTTGGCAGAATCCATGGTATCCCTAGCCAGGGGCGGATGTATGCCTATAGGAGTGGGGCACATGCCCCCAATAAGGTTTTAGAAATACACTAGAAGTATAGTAGTTTATGCAAATTTATTCAAATAATTTGCTCCCATTAAATTTTTGTTATTGCCCCCATTAGTAATTATTTTATGATATAGATGATCGAAAGTGTGCTAAATCAACAAAAATGGATAAAAAAGATATAAAAATTTTATGAATCTTGAGGCAATTAAAATAAGGTACGAAATCAAAATAAGTGAAGTTCATTGGAATATACTGAGTAACATTTATTTGGAAAGATAATAAAATTCTTCTTCTCATTTTCATTTTAAAAACTTAATATTGGAATAGGATTTTTTTATTAACCTAATATTCATGCGTTATATATCAAAACTATTGTATATACTTTCTAAATAAGGATTTTAGTGCTATTAAGTACTACTCCGTAACTATTAGTCTTGACTAAAATAATAAAATAAAAATGTTGTTGTTGTAGATGGATTCAATGATAATTTATATTATTTAGGATAAAATAGTTGGTAATGATAAAAGTAAATTCACAAAATATAGTCATAAGGTACAAAATAGGTGCAATTGATAATGAAATACTTAAAAATTATGGCGTATAAAACAGTTAAGATTGATAGGTTCCTGTTATGTAAAAATAATTTAGGGTATGTTTGGCACAGTTAGTTGAAAAAAATACTTTTATGTGCTTTTCAGTAACTATTGACTTTTAATGACTGAAAAGATTCAAAAAAGAAAAAGTAATGTAGTTGTTTGATAAAAAAACTGACAGTTTGATTTAGGATGTTTTCTTTTGGATTGTTTTCAGTCCCAGATCAGACCAGACTTAAACAGACCAGACCAGACCTGACTTCCATAGTTATAAAATACACAGAGACCAGACGTTTACCAGACCAGACCTGTTCAGACCAAACCAGACCATACTCAAACAGACCAGACCAGCAAATTTAAGTCCAAAAGAAAACATCCTTAGTTTAGTTTGGTATACAAGTTGTTAGTACTAATTAATGCTAAAAGCTAAAACCTTTTTCTTATAAAATTGGCATGCCAAACATACAACTAGAAACTTTTAAATACTTTTTAAGGAGTACAAAATCTAGAAGATGGAGATTTATGCCTATCATATATGGACTTAAAGTTTAAGTTATATAAATAGAGCTTTCAATAAACGTTTATGTCCTATAGATTTTGCCCCCAATAACCAAATTTTCTAGATCCGCCACTGTCCCTAGCTATCACGTCGGGTTGATCAAGTTTGTAAAAATTGACAATGACACAAATTTAACAATGTTTTTTTAAAAAATTATTGGTACATCAATAAATAAAACGTAGTCAAAGTAGAACATGTGAATAGTTTAAAATTCAATATGTTACACTTATTTAAGAATGGAGATAGTATAGCCTACATGTCAAACATAAAATGATATTACATATATATCAATTCATAATTAAACATGAAATAAAAGTCATTAAGCTAATAAAAGTTTTTTTTACTGAAATCGGCTTAGATAAATAACCAATAAAAGTTTAGAGTATGGGTCAACTGACAAAAAGAAAACTGATAACCGCTATCCCTCGAACCAGACTCGGAATTAATTGCTGTAGCAATATAATTCGCTGATCCATAACCGGGAAACAAAAAGCCTAACACGGTTACCAAATTCCTCTCATCTCCCACATCCAACATCAACGTCTTACAAACTGAAACAAAAACAAAGAAACACACACCAAAGCAAAAGTAACAATTGTTGCAAAAGTAAACAAAACAAACTAAATAACACCCCTGCCGCCGCCAGAGATCAACCCTTGGCGGTGGTTCTGGAGGGGGCCGTACTATCTGTACCACAACAATTGATTCTCCATTGACGATCAAAATCTGGAAAACACGAAGCCTGTTCATTCCTCCGTGTCCCCCTCTTTTAGCAAGACCGCAGCTAATTGTTTTCTTCTCCGCTGCCCAGCCGTGTACAACTTTCATCTGCCTTCCTGCTTCGTCGTGTAAAATCCGTTAGCAAAATTGCCTCCCTGCGAAAACCCTCGCTCGACCCAAAAGACGAAGCAAAACAGTCAAGCCAAAGAATTGACCCGCCGCTGCAGTCTTCGAAGCCCTCTGAGAACACTAGCACCCACCGCCGATTCCGTTCCAACCTAAAGAAATGGCTGAAACGAAAACGGGACAACAAAAGCTACACTAGGCGGCGGCGATAAAGTCGTAACCTAGAGAGAAATCTGAACTCTCAAAGGCTCTTCACCTTTGGAATATGGAGTACTTCCGAAGTGAATCAAAACATGAACCAGAAGCTTTACAATCGCCGCTACAGGGGAATCCCAGACCAGTCGATCAAAGCAAAATAACAGTAAACTATCTCGGCCAATCTAGCCGGACCAAGAACACGGAACAAAAGTGTCCGGAAAAACAGAAAACTTGGACCAATTGCCCAAAAAAAGACTGACCGCAGGAGATTAACGCCGAGACTCCTCCTTAGTGCCTCCTCATTCAGCAAACGCCGAGTACCTGCGCCGCCATGGACATCCAAGTAAAAGCATCCTTAATGAATCCAAAATTAATGAAGTGTTATAAATTGTAGTTTTTATAAAGCTAATAAAAGTTAAAAACATACACAGCGATTAAGATATCTAATAAATAAATAAAAGAGTTACCAATTCATATTTTGAAAATGCTAATTAATTTGGAAAACGGGTTCTCCAACCTGTTCTAATTAATTATGGAAACGATTCAAATGAGTGTTTAAATTTTTTGGTTTATGATGAAGTTTGAATATATTTTATTAATTACTTAGTTTATTTGAATTTTATATTTACAACCAAAGATTGGAGAATATTCGGATATATTGGAGGAGAATATATATATATAGCATATGAGTTACGACCCCGCGGTGCACGGTGTACCAGTACCATAATACACGCATGAGGAATATCCATGGGATCTCCTTTTTAGCATGCATTTCCTAGGCTATGATGAAATGATAATGCTTGTATGATTATCCGTCTTCTGAATTAAATAATTGTTTTTTTTAAGTATATACTTCATTCGTCCCATTTAAAGGTTCTCACTTTCTATTTTTAGAAGTCTCACTTAAAGATTCTCGTTTTCTATTTTATGAAACAATTAACGTAACACTTAAATGACTATTTAATCATCAAATACTAAAAATAATATATTTATAAAATCACATTTATCATCAATAACTCATTATATTATATACTCATCAAACTTATTTCTCAAAATATACTCGAATTAGCATATTTAATTATTGTCTAAATAATTGTGTCATTTTATCACGGGAACCTTTAAATGGGACGGAGGTCGTAATTTTTTATTTCACATTATTGAATTATGATAAATCAATTAATTAAGGTTGTATTTACTTTTCTCACTTAATTGGCTGAAATTGTTGAAGTAGATTATTGTTAGAAGTTTTCATACGGAGTACAATTTTATTTATATTTTATTAATATACTACTCCCTCTGTCCCGCTAAGATCGTCACATTTTTCCATTTCGGGAAATCCCACTAAGATTGTCTCATACCAAATTTGGTAAAGTTTGTGTGGCTCAAATTCATTCTTACTTTATTCCCACTTTACCAATTCATTATCAACGACATAACTCTATTTTCCTTAAAAACCGCACCACTCTCTTTTGTCCCGAACTTAGGGGAACGGAGGTAGTATATTTTAAATATAATTCTTTTACAATTATTTAGATTCAGTCATTTCAACTGTTTCAATCAAAATTTTATTAATTTCAGATGTTTTATGTATCATATTCGCGTAAAAACAACACTACACCACAAAATTTTGGAGTTGTTATAATGTTAGAGCAACTCATGGTGAGCATGATACTCTCATAGCTAAAGCACACGTGAATAGTAACACGCGTGAACGATAACTTTTTCAGTTGGGTGGTGTAACTCGCGTTTAAAGAAATGTAACTCACACTGATGAGAAATATAATTGGATATAAGTTGAAGTATAAATTGTCTAATAGGGAGTATAATAAATATAACATTGATTTCGATGTAAAAAAATGAAAAAAAAGGAGTCTAATTGCTCTATTACTTTACGTAAATAGTGAATATGTTTTGTTTTTAATATCATGACTATAAAAAATCATTTTTTGTTTCAATAGCATGGTTTATTTTGTGATGTGACTCGTGTTATGACAAATGTAACCCGCGTTGATGGAAAATGTAACTTACATGTATTCCAAATGTAACTTATTGAGGCAAGTTTAAAGGTAACTCGCGCATAAGAAGATATAACTCGCACACTATGAGATGTAACTCGCACATAAGGAGATATAACTCGCACACAAGAAGATATAAGTTACGTAACTCCATATATCATCAAATGTAACTCCAGGAATCGAAATAAACAAATTCAATGTCTCAAAAACCCTCTAAAACATATAAAAAGAAATAAAAATAGGAGTACTATAAAAAAAAGTGTATGAATATAAACTATATATTACAAAAAAAGTATATCAATATAAAAAATATTACATGAATAAAAATAGTGTATGGATATGAAATGCAATATAATTACTTTATTTAGATTAATAAAATTTTTGTTATGAATTGATAAAAAATAAAAATAGAGTGAGGTATAATTTAAGTTGAAGATAAATAAAAATGAAATTAACTAAATGTTTAGTATTTTGATGGACAAGGAGAAAACTATTGAAGAAAAAAATAAAAATGAAGAAGCTAAGTTAATGATATACAGTGCACTGCAGAGATGAAAAAAAGAAGATAGAAATATGCAGTAGTTACTATGCTGGTAGCGAGGGAGTGCCACAAGGGTTAGATCTCGGGTTCGAATCCCGTCAACTACGATGAGGGGTTACTATGCTGAAAAATGCATAGGACTTCTGCAAGCACCGGGGACAGAGCCTCACTCTCTATCTGTCAGATTGTGATTATAGTCCAATTTACATCCTCCCAGCATCGTGCCGTCCGGTCGGTGTTGGGGGGCACTCAGGGATGGGGTGTCATCCTTTTTTTTAGAAATATGTAGTAGTGAATTAGGTACACCATGCGCATGCAGTGGCGGAGCCACACTATGAGTTGTGGTGTCAATTGACACCACTCAACTTTTTTTCTTTTCTTCATACTCCCTCCGTCCCTAATAACTTTGCCAAGTTTGACCGGCACGGGAATTAATAAAGTGAAAACTGTGTGGTTGAGGTTTGTGCAGAGGAGAGAGAATTAACTGGAACCACAAATTCTTTACTTAAATGGGAAAGTGGCAAAGTTATTGGGACATCCAAAAAAGGAAAGTTGGCAAAGTTATAAGGGACGGAGGGAGTATATAGGTATATATATAATTTTTCAAAAAAATAAAATTGACACCTCTGAAAAAATAAAAATTATTTAATATAAGATCAAAACATACACAAAGTAAAACAAATAGGAATGGTTGTGTTTTATTCTCCAAATAGGGCTTGTTTAGTTCTATCAAAAGAATAACATGATTAAAACTTCCAAAATAGGAGCGAATATGTCATATTTTGGGAATAAAACATTGATATTCCTATTTAAAAGTTGGGAAACTAACTTAAAAATAATTGAAAAGTGTAACATTTTACTTATTACTCCGTACTAGTTACTAGTTTACTGCTACCTCTATCCCAATTTATGTGTCTTGTTTTGGTTTGACACAATTATAATAGTGATTGCAAAACTAATAATGTTAATCAAGTTTGAGTATAATAAAATGAAATGTTATAGACCACATATTTTTTTTAAAAGAAGAAACATGACACCTATTTTGGGATAATCCAAAAAAAAAAAGTTAAGACATCTGAAATGAGATAGGCGATACTTTATTGGGAATATTACTATATTAGACAAGGTGTTATAGTCTTCTTTCTTTAAAGTTTGAATCAATTGATCGACACTTGATAGAAAAAAATGTATAACGTTTTTAAAATATGAAAATGCGACATTCACTACTCCCTCCGTCCCTATTATATCTTCCAAATAGGTTTGGCACAGAGTTTAAGATAGTGGGTATTGTGTGGTGGAGAGTTGTGCAGAGGAGAAAGAAATGTGTAAGAATTGCTGTGAACCACAAATTCTGGCCAAAATAGGAAAGTGGAAGTTTTAATTGGGACGGACGAAAAAGGAAAGTTGGAAGTTTATTTAGGGACGGAGGGAGTATTTTGAATTAGCATTTCAATTTTATAAATGACAATTTTTGTTATTTTTCTTTATAATATTTACACATTTTGATAGAATAATTATTTTCTCAATTGGCACCACTGACTCTAGATCCTGGCTCCGTCCAGGGGCGGAGCTAGGGGGTGCCCAGGCTAGGCCTTGGCCCACCCCAAATTTGAAAAATGTCAATATTTTTAGTGTAAAAAATTTCGTGTATTTTTTTTCCAATAATATTCTTTGTACCAGCCCAGTCTAGCCCAGTGTCCTGGCTACGCCTCTGGCTCCGTCATTGTGCGCATGTATCGCAAAAAGTTGTATCAATACATATTCAGCCTATGTCATGTAAAAATAACTTATGTGTTCACACACAAATGCGTGCACAAGATTTTATATTAACTATACATAATAATATACGTCTTCTATTAAGAATACCATTCATACAATATTATATTGAGAAGATAAAAATATTAAACATTAATTTATTTTGACATTCTGACTTTTTTGGATGTATATAGTTATTTCAATATTCTATAATACGTAGTACTCCGTATATTATTACTCCCTCCACCACTCAAACAAATAGTTATTTAGATTAATTATTTTCCAATGGAGGTTAAAATTACGTTTTCAGAGCAATGAGGTCGGATGCTGATATGCACTAGTTTGTAGTGCATAAATGTATGTTTTTATATTTATTTTGTGTGAATTGTTTACCGTTATTAGTTTGTTTGTAAGCATTTGTTTTATTTTGTTTGTAATTGTTTTTAGCTTCCATTTATAGTTGTAGAATAGTGGTAGAGTTTTTGGCAAGGAAAATGAGAAAAGTCAACAGGTCGGGTCTGATTTGAAAACCGAACCTCAGAGGAAATTGCAGGACCCGGTCGGGTTAACTAATTCACCCGGTCGGGTCAGATTTGACCCGGGACATTTTAACATGCTGAAACACAAGAACGTGGAAGATTATCTGATTTTGACCTGTACCCGGTCAGGTGGGCACTTTACCCGGTCGGGTACCCGGCCAAAGGTGTTGAAAATCACCTATAAATAGCACACTTTTCCTCTTCAAACTTGTTGATTATTAAAGTTGTGAGTTATTTTCTTAACTTCTTCTCTTGATTATTAATTTTTCCCTTAATCTCATTCTATATTAATGTTGGAGGGTTGCTAAGTGACGATTAGTTAACGTTCCGACATTAATTATTACTAGAAACGACCAACAAACTGATGGTTAATCATTGATGGTTTCACAAGTAAGTAACTTCGGTTTATTAATGCACGGTCGTGGTTAATAAACTTAAGAGGGATTAATTTTTTTGGTTAAACCGAAACCGTTGTGTTAAGGTTATTAATCTCAATCGATTTCATCAAGGAGTTAAAAAGATTAAATGCTACTATTAAATCGGTATACGACGTTGTTCTATATTTGATTAATAGTAAGGGTTTTTAATGAACGGTCATTATTAATAACTACCCTCGATGAATTGGATATACTCCTCGATTGAGTATTCAAGAGGGGATAAGTTATAAATATAACAAGGATCGACTAAAATATATCAACAAGTGGAAAGTAGCAAAGCCAAGTCCCTTTTATTCTTGAATTAAATCTCATATAAGTCATTCATCTTCGTGTTAAATTAAATTCAATCACTCAATCCCAAAACCCCCCTTTATTTACTAGTTTTATTAAAAAGAGAATTATTCCTTTCCCTGTGGATACGAACTCTACTACGCTATACTACGTATAAGTGTTAGTATTGAATTTATTTTGACGCACCGTGACAAAGTGCTCGTCAGATGCTGAAGAAACCCCTTATTTGATTATTAAGACTGTTATTTTCTCTTTATTTTGAGGTTAGGTTCATTTTCTCCTTTCAGTAATGATCTTTGAGTTATTTTCAAAAAACTTGGTAAGAATTCCCCATATCTTACCTCACTCATTTTGGTGATTCATCACTGAGATTATATATATAGTGATGAGTTCAAATGAAAAGACATCTTAACGTGTAAAATGAGAATTAATCTCAGTTGTCCAAATTGTCGATCTTATGTACAATAACCCCTATCCGATGCACTTTCAAATAAACCTTATTAGCTTGTTTGATGCACTTTTTGAAAAGGTGGCTTGACATTTCATAGGCAAAATTGTGAGAGCTAAAGATTTTATGACAGACATTTTTATTTATAGCCTCTTTAGAGATAAAATTTTAGGTGTTAATGCTTTTCAAAATATGTAAAAAAGTGTATAAATTTTTGTATATTTTTGTACACAATTTCAAAATTCATCCTACCGACGATTTTTCATTTGTGAAAGTAAACCATAAATAAAAAGTCTTATTCAAAATAATACACTTTTACAAACATTAAATGTGTGACACAAAAAATACATTTTTTTACTGCACGCATTACGTTTTTCGCGTGTGGCCGACATTTACAATATGTAATTAGGATGTTTTTATTTGGACTGAAACTTTCTAGTCTAGTTTGGTCTAGTGTGATCTGGTTTGACCCGATCTTTAGAAATTTGATTATTGTCTATAAATTTGATTTATATTATCAAAGTTGATTTTTATGGCCTAACTTTAGAAACAAAATTTTATAAGAAAGGATTTGAAAATATTTTCAAAAGTGTATAATTTGTTTTTCTATGTGTGAAGTTACAACCTTAACCATATCAAAATTATAAAAAACTATTGATGTTAATTCAAATCTAACGGTGAGAACCGCAATAAAAAAAATCAGATTAATGGGGACAATATATATTTACAATATTAAATAAATCAAATTTTGTTTTCAATATGAGCAACAACTAAGAAACTAAAAATGTGATTCTCCAAAATAAAAGAATATTGAATGATATTTTTTTTATATTTCCAAGATCGAGAAAGAAAGAAAAAAAGGAGATAAAATAAAAATATATAAGAAAATAATGTGATGGGTAGAGGGTGAAGCCAAAAGATGAGGAAAGTAAGGAAAAAGAAAAAATAAAAGCTAAAAATTGCCATCAACCTGCTATATGAGGTTGTTTTCCGATCAATGGACTGACTATTGCTTTTCAATAGTAAATGGATTTATATGATGTTTCATAGTATAGGGGTTTAGATCGATGACTTTTTCACAATAGTAAAAGATCTTATTTGACTTTTTTCCTAAATATAAATATAAATATAAATATAAATATAAATATAAATATAAATATAAATATAAATATAAATATAAATATAAATATAAATATAAATATAAATATAAATATAAATATAAATATAAATATAAATATAAATATAAATATAAATATAAATATAAATATAAATATAAATATAAATATAAATATAAATATAAATATAAATATAAATATAAATATAAATATAAATATAAATATAAATATAAATATAAATATAAATATAAATATAAATATAAATATAAATATAAATATAAATATAAATATAAATATAAATATAAATATAAATATAAATATAAATATAAATATAAATATAAATATAAATATAAATATAAATATAAATATAAATATAAATATAAATATAAATATAAATATAAATATAAATATAAATATAAATACTCCCTCCGTTATCAAAAGAAAGTCACGGTTGGACTTCACGATTATTAAGAAAATAAATTGATTTTACTGTAGAAAACACTGTTTAGACACTGTATGGCACTGTTTGGACACTGTTTGGCACGGTTTCGCACTGTTTGGCACTGTTGGATGTAGATTTCTTTGCCAAATAAGGAAATAAGGGAAGTGTGACTTTGTTTTTGAAACATCCCAAAAAGGAAAATGTGAGTTTCTTTTAGAAACGGGAGTATAAATATAAATATAAATATAAATATAAATATAAATATAAATATAAATATAAATATAAATATAAATATAAATATAAATATAAATATAAATATAAATATAAATATAAATATAAATATAAATATAAATATAAATATAAATATAAATATAAATATAAATATAAATATAAATATAAATATAAATATAAATATAAATATAAATATAAATATAAATATAAATATAAATATAAATATAAATATAAATATAAATATAAATATAAATATAAATATAAATATAAATATAAATATAAATATAAATATAAATATAAATATAAATATAAATATAAATATAAATATAAATATAAATATAAATATAAATATAAATATAAATATAAATATAAATACAAATACAAATACAAATAGAAATACAAATAGAAATACAAATATAAATACAAATATAAATACAAATATAAATACAAATATAAATACTAATATAAATACAAATATAAATACAAATATAAATACAAATATAAATACAAATATAAATACAAATATAAATATAAATATAAATATAAATATAAATATAAATATAAATATAAATATAAATATAAATATAAATATAAATATAAATATAAATATAAATATAAATATAAATATAAATATAAATATAAATATAAATATAAATATAAATATAAATATAAATATAAATATAAATATAAATATAAATATAAATATAAATATAAATATAAATATAAATATAAATATAAATATAAATATAAATATAAATATAAATATAAATATAAATATAAATATAAATATAAATATAAATATACTAAAGTATGTAGTATTTCGACTAATATTACTACTACTATAAATATTATTATTACTATTACTGTTGTGATTTTTATTATTTTTATTATTAATACTACTATTACTTTTGTGATTGTTATTGTTGTTGTTGTTTTTGTTGGAGAATATTACCCGAAATAGGACTAAAAATGTTTGAAAATTCCAAAATAAGATTGCCATGTTTTTATTCCCAAAATAGGACTAATTATTGTCATGTTTTGGCAGTACCAGACTTCAAACATGGCAATATTTTCAAACATGAAAGTGTTTTGGCACTAATTACTCATATTTTGATAATAAAAAAAACATGGCAGTCCTATTTTGGAATTTTCAAACTATTTCAGTCCTATTTCAGGAACTTTCCCTATGAAAATTTATATGTGCTCATTTTTGGAAATGAAGTGAAACATGAAACAAGTAATACTCTCTATGAGATACTACATATATAATGGACAGGGTTAAATATGTTTTAGTCTCTACATATAAGACACACATTGTTTTAGGTCCTTGCAAATATTTTCTTTGTTTTTTTCGTTCCTAAAATTTATGTTGGTTTTCTTTTTAGTCCATGACTAATGATAATATAACCTCCGTTTGACAATGAAAGAACCCCGACTAAAAGGTTTGCTCTAATTCTTTGTCATGTTATTCAATAAGTATTTAATTACATTTTTAGAAGGTTTTTAATTATATATTTTAAAATTGAGAATAATTAGTTTTAGGTTTAAATATGTTTTATTCCCTGCAAATATAGTACATTTTGTTTTAAATCCCCGCAAAAGTATTCTTTTTTTTTATTTTTTTGTCTCTGTAATTTATGTTGGTTTTTTTAGTCCATTACTGATGATAATATCCTCCATTTGACCTCAAAATAACACCAATTACTAGATTTGCTCTAATTCTTCGTCATGTTATTCAAAAAATATTTAATTTTATTTTTAAGAATGTGTTTTCTAATATATTTTTAAAATATGAATATTTAGTTTTAACTCTCATATTAGCCTAAAAAATATAAAAGGGCAAATTTAAAATTTTCTAGTATATTTATGTAATTGACAGTAACTTTTTTTGCAAGAAAACAAAATAGTGCATATTGCAGATATGATAAACAAGAAAATTGTTTTAATTTGTTGGGACCTAAAATAAAACGTGTCATATTTGTAGGGACTAAAAACGTATTTAAACCTAAAAGATATTATTTGTAACGGAGATATGATGATGAAAAAAATGATGACGATGATAACAACAACAATAACCACAACAACAAAAAGGGAAAATTCCCGAAATAGGACTAAAACAGTTTGAAAATTCCAAAATAGAACTGTCATGTTTTTTATTCCCAAAATAGGAGTAATTACTGCCTAGTTTGGAAAATACTGCCATGTTTGAAGTCTGGTACTGGCAAAACATGGCAGTAATTAGTCTTATTTTGGGAATAAAAACATGACAGTCCTATTTTGAAATTTTCTTATTTCGGAAATGTTCTCTTACCGCTACTATACACCGCGTATTCTGAACATGTACGATAGTATTTAGTATGTTAACTCGCTAAACAGAGCTATTCAGATCTATAAATACCCCCAAAGGCTTGAGGTTTTAAAACAAGCCTTAGCTAGCTAGCTAGCTAATTTCCTCTGCTATCATCAAATATCACGCACGTAAAGTACGTAGCTCAATAAACTAAACACAGGTGCATTAAATCGATCTGATCTGTACCAATTAAATATACTCTTTTTTTTTCTTCACGCCGTACGCATTCAATACCATCCGATCCAGCGATCGATAGGTCGCCATGGAAACGGGAATGATATCGGAAAACCCCACCGTCGCCCCCGGTCACCTCCCGGCCGGAAAACTGTTCTCACCGCCGAAACCATCCATGTGGGAAGACATGGAACGGAATGGGTTCGTCCAGCCCGTTGAGAACAGGCCGAAGCTGTCGGAGGCAGAGGCGGAGGGCATACCCTTGATCGACCTGTCCCTCATCGGCGAAAACGACGTTGTTTCGCAGATAGGCAATGCGTGCAGGGTGTGGGGATTCTTCCAGGTGGTCAACCACGGCGTTGACCAAGAGAAGCTGCGAGAGATGATGAAGGTGGCGAGGAGGTTTTTCGGGGAGCTGAGTGCGGAGGAGAAGAGGGAGGTGAGGAGGGACGAGGAGAGCGTGCATGGGTACCACGACGCGGAGCACACCGTGAACGTCAGGGACTGGAAAGAGGTTTTTGAGTTCGCGGTGGACAGTCCGTACCTCCTGCCTCGTCCCCCGCGCCCCAATTTTCACTCCGCCGCGTCCACTCATGAAGTCACTGAGGTCTACAACCTATGGCCCAAGCGGCCTCCTCAAATGAGGTAACTTATTTATTACTTTCTTTGTCCCGCTAGAAGATTCTCATAGCAAAACGGTATGCTTATTTAGGTGATAATTAAATAAAGTATTTCGGATATCTTTTGAGAAATAATTTTAATAGATATATATATCGTGTTAGTATTGATAACTGTGATGTAGTAAATGTATTATTTGTAATATTTAATGACTAATTTGTCACTTAATATTGT
This sequence comes from Cuscuta epithymum, assembly GCA_945859915.1. Taxonomy (NCBI): domain Eukaryota; kingdom Viridiplantae; phylum Streptophyta; class Magnoliopsida; order Solanales; family Convolvulaceae; genus Cuscuta; species Cuscuta epithymum. Next base: position 8,622,038 of record CAMAPF010000006.1, read on the forward strand.
TAATTGTTTCCTAAAATGGAAATGGGAACCTTCTAACGGGACGTCCAAAAAAGGAAAGTGGGAACCTTCTAACGGGACGGAGGGAGTACTTCATTCATCCGGATTTGTAAGATACTTTACGATTTATGATGTTTCACCGACAATAAAGTAAACAGATCTTTGTGCTCACTCAAATTATTTTTAGGAAAGAAAAATACATATTCAAAAAGTACATTAAAAGCTTTACAAAGTCGCAAAAACCAGAATCAAATTTGATAAAAACTATTGATTTATAATGTAAGAGATTAGAGTGAGGATGTTTTCTTTTGGACTGTTTTCAGTCCCAGATCAGCATATTTCAGTCCAAAAGCAAACATCCTGATTTGTGTTGACCAAGTGAATAAGAAAAGTATCTTACAAAATGGGACTGAGGGAGTACAATTTTGAGAAATAATTTTGATTAGTATATAATATAATGAGTTATTGATGATAATTGTGATTTTATAAATGTATTTTTTTAGTATTTGATGATTAAATTGTCATTTAAGAATGTTAATTGAATCCTAAAATAGAAAGTGAGAACCTTTAAATGTGATGTCCAATAAAGGAAAGTGAGAACCTTTAATTGGGATAGAGTATTATTTAGTTATCAAAAAAATAGAAAGGGTTTGTCAAATTTACTTTTCGTGGTCAACAGACTCAATGATAGACAACTTTGATCAATGCTATTTTTAGTATATGGAATTATTTTGAATATGAAAAATATATTAAATAATCCTTATTAAAAATGTTTTCGTAAAAGTATAAAGTTTATAAATTATTTACGAATATAGATATCAAAATCATTGTCCACAGTTTATCGTCATTCACAAAGAAAAGTTAATATGACAAACCTTTTTTAGGACAGAACTAGTAGTGTGTGCGTGAGTTTGTGTGTGTACGTGTGTGTATTTCTTATCAAATAAAGAATTCCCTTACCATTAAAAGTAATTAAGAACAAATCCAGTGCATCGGATCTAAGATCTACGACCAAACCAATCTCTTGAAATGAGGCAACTTATTAATTAATCTTTATATACTTTGTATTTAGTTATATACTCCATATATAGGAGAATGATCATTTAAGGTAGACCTAAGATTCACAATATACTATCCTCCGTTTCTTTTTAATCGCAACATGTTGAATTTTACACTATTCACGTGTTCTACTTTGACTACATTTTACGGTATTATTTTACGAAAATTATTTTTTATAAAAAATATTGTTCAATTCATCTCATTACAAATTGTCAAAATTTGATTTTTAATTATTTTTAACTAATAGAGATTAAGATATAATTACGGTCAAAGATGTGCGTTGGCAAGTGTGAAATGTTGACCGTTGCAACTAAAAAAGAACGGAGGAAGTATATCGGAGAGCGAATCAGATACAAACAGTTCTTCTTGTGCAAATATTTGTATAATGCATATTTATGTTATTTGTATTGCTTGTTAAACAAACAATTACATATTAACGTTGAAAGTGCTACGTCAAAAAAAGTTTGATTTTATAATCAAAATGTCATCATGGGTCTATAATCTTTAGATCAACACATCGGGTGGCAGGGGCTTGATGTAAACAGGGCTGAAATTGTCTCCATGGATTTTCGAACCCAAGAACTCTCATATGAGAGAGTGAGTCAGGCAATCAATTATGTTGAACCGCTTACATAGTGTGTGTATGTGTGTGAAATGATACCTAATAGGTATTACTCCATATATGACCTAAATGATAATAAAAGAAGAAAAAAAGCGACTTACTCACTTATAGTTGCTACTATGATTATGTTCAACGTTTATGCCTTAGAGCATCTCCAATGCTATAATGTGCACGGTGCACATGTGGCATGATTGATAGCCACATAAATATTAGCAAATAAATTATCTCTCTTCTTATTTGAATGATTTTATTCAATTTTGGTAAGTTTTTCTCTGCAATGTCAACAACAATGTCAACATCTAGACGGTCTCCTTGACATTGTGGAGAAAAACTTACCAATACTGTATAAAATCATTTAAATAAGGAGAGAAAGAATTTATTTACTAATATTTATGTGGTTATCTCTTATGCCACATGTGCACCGTGCACATTGTACCATTGGAGATGCTCTTACCGATCATAAAAGTACTTCTACATTAACTTTAGTCATATTATTATCCAATAGTTTTATTATCATAATAATGCATTTTTGTTAATAATGTACTTCCTTCATTTTTTAGTTGCGAAACTTCCATTTAATTTTCACATTTGCCAGAGCACATTTTTTACCATTAATATTCAATTCGTGATTAGCAAAAGAATAAAATTCATATTTTGGAACTTTTACGTGTGACAAATTTAATTTAACAATTTGTTTCAAAAATTAAATTCTTAACACATTAATAAATTAAATGAAATCAAAAGTAGAGCATGTGAATATTGTAAAATTCAACATGTTGAAATTATTTAAGAACAATATTAGTATTATTATTAATTCAAATACTACTATTAATATTGTTATTATTATCACTACTGATATTATCATCTTTGCGTTCCAATTAATATCTTTAATTTCATTTCTTAGAAATTTGAGTCTAAATAAACACTGTCTTAATTACAGTACGTTGAGATCAAAATTGAAAATCATTATAGCCAGCATGAAGTAGTGTTTAGTGGATATATGAAATAATATATAGTTATCATACACCGTGTATATATACTGTACATTAGAATTATTTTTAACAACCTACCACTAGTTCATTACACTGATTTTATAAGATCCGGTGGTGGTACAAGTGCTGAATTTATTAATTAATAACGTATTTATACAAGTTTTGTGGGGCTTGGTTTCACAGGAGAATATGTGAAGAATATTCGAAGGAAATGGAAAAGCTAGGGTTCAAGCTGATGAGGCTGATTGCTCTGAGCCTGGGCTTGCCGGCTCACACGTTCGAGGGCTTCTACAAGACCCAAACCTCCACAGTGATGCTGACCCACTACCCACAGTGCCCTTATCCGGACCTGGCTCTTGGGGTGGGCCCCCATGCCGACAGCGGGGCTCTAACCATCCTCTATCAGGACCAGGTGGGTGGGCTTGAGGTCAAGAGGAAATCAGACGGTCAATGGGTTCGTGTCAAACCTATTCCAGATGCCTACATCATTAATCTCGGATCTGTCATGCAGGTAAATTCATTTTTAAGCACAAATAATAGATCAACAACTTCACATCAAACAAATGAGGAAGCCAGAATAAATTAAGAGCAACAATCAATGATGAAATATTTTTTTTTTAAAATATTTCACCATTTCAAATATCTTTTATTAATCGAATAAAGAAAAAAAATGAGATTATAGCTAAAATAGCCGTCTTCGTTAATTTTAGCCAATTCAGCTAGTAAATGAACTCCAACCTTACTTATTTTGGCTATTAATCAATCAGCTTATGAGATCAAAAGTTATGTGTTTATGAAAAAATCAGGTGATAAAACTTACTACAAGACAAATATAGGAGTTACCAAACAGGCGGGCTATAGAATAGAAAATTGCTTAATTGCTAGGCAGAACTTCATTTTACACTCCATGTTTTAGACAATATTAAATTTTGCATCTTTTTTCAAAATCATTAATGTGTGCACCTCATTTCAGTATAAAATTGTTTGACTCTTTCCCCATTCCTTTATATTTTTTGAACTGATGTTCACACCAATAATGATTTCCAAAATAGGGTGCAAAGTGCAATATGACAATAACATGAGTTGCAAAGTCAAACTGGACCTAATTACTATCCATATATGAATCTCCAAACACTCATCTAAGAAAATGTTTTCGTTTCAAAAACTTTAATTACTTAGTGATGCCCACGTTTCCATATATGCAACATTATTATTGTTGTTGTTATTATTATGAAAATATAATTATTAAAAACAAATATGGAAATGTTTATTTATTGCACACTCGTAAAATAGTGTTTATTTGGTTGTAAATATGCACATGCATAAATAAGTGGTGGGGTCTTGTCAATTATGTATGTGGATGTAGGTGTGGGCTAATGACAAATATGAGAGCGTGGAGCACAGGGTGGTGGTAAACTCTGAAAAGGAAAGGTTTTCCATTCCCTTCTTTTTTAACCCAGCCCATGACACCATGGTGAAGCCATTACAAGGACTCCTAAGTGACGAAAACCCGGCCAGATACAGAGCCTATAATTGGGGGATGTTTGACGCCTCTCGGAAGCTCAGCAATTTCAAAAAGCTTGGCTTTAAGAATGTTCAGATTGATGATTTCAAAATCTCTAATTAATTAATTACTCGTATATATATTACCTAGCTGGGAATTAATAATCTCGTGCATATGAGTAATAAGTAATTAATCAATATTATTTTGAGAGAATAAAACTGCTCGCATGCAGTTACCCTGGCCTAAGTTAATTATTAGCCTATAATAATAATAAGTCCCAATGTGTGTATTGGGCTCGCCTGCTGGCGCGAGGCTAATTAATTAAGGGGAAATTAAATAAAGTCACGATCGATGAGGTGGCAATTTATATAATACGACGAGTATATATTTGTTCCCTATGAGCTAAGTATATATTGTACCAATGTTGCTTTATCATTATAATAAAATGGCTGTGTGGTTTCAACTTTCAAGAGTGTTCTTGTGTATATTTTACTTTGTACTTTTTTGTACTGGGTTGTATATGAGGAAGAGGGTCGGCCCTGATAGTTTCAAAGTCTAGGGGCAGATAAGTCATAATGGACCTAATTTAAAAGAAATGGAAAAATATCGTTTTGTCAAATCTAATGCATAACAATAATACTTCAAAATTTGTAATATATAATAAGGAAAAGACTTTTATAATTCTCCATATTAAACAAGTAATACGAAATTTAGAGAATTTAAAACTATCACATGCAAAATCACAATTTAATTACACAACAAATTTTAACTAAAAAAGGTAAAAACATATTCCCAATTTCAGTATTATAAAAATAGTATTAATACTCCATCCGTCCCAAAATGATTTGAAAGTCAACTTTCTTGGTTAATACAGTTTCACTTTATCAACTTATTTAACGTATCAAATTTTTATTATTTTCCAGTTTGGATTCTTCGACTTTATAGAACTTTTAATGTAATTTCTAAATATGTAAATTTTAAGTATTACAATTGGTTTAAGTATCCACACGGATGATTTAGTTTTAAATTCGCAAATTATAACTCAATTTGGTACGGAAGAAGTATACTCGGAATTCACGATTTCACCAATAGCTCAACATCACAATTCACAACAATATAATCAATAACTAATCCACGAAAATGTAAATTCATTAAAAACTAAAAAAAGGTGAAAAGCTATGATAACTGATTGATCATGAAATAAGTAAGAGCACAAATGCAAAATATATAAGGACATAAGAGTATTAATAAGAGATATAGAGGACTAGAGATAGTTAGAAGTTGGATTCTGATATTCAGATCATGAAGGACAAAAGGCTCAAGGAATTGATGTATCTACTATCTACTGATGGAAGTTTATGATGAGGAATTGAAATTTGGAATATTGAGGTTTGAACTTTGGAATTGCAGTTTAGTAATAGGCACAAGCCCGACGGAGAGTCCGTCTAGCTTTTATTTAAAATTGTTTATAATTTCACAATTCTATTTCCTGGATCGCATGAAATTAGTGAATACGGCTCCAAAACTCAGCTTACTCACTCTTAATACAAAGTCTTAAGACCGAGCCTAAATTAATTTTTTACGTATTTTTGGAGCCTAGGGCCAAGGGTGGATCCAGGGGTCAGGGTGGTTAGCCGACCTCATTGAAAGTTTGAAAGTATAGAACTCTGAAATATCTTCGATTTGATATATTATGGCCCCCGTAATTCTTTACGAGTAAAATGTTATGACTTATGGAAAATCAGCACTATCTAAACGTAAAAACAGCAAAATTTGATGCATAATATTGATTATTTTTTCAAATTTTAGAAATAACGTATAATTAATTCATTACTTACGTGACATGATTCAGAAACAACCAAAGACAATCTATCTTATTGCTTACGAATGCCTGTTTCTCTAAACTACAAATGAAACATTCAACTCGAACATTGTTCAAAAATGATCTACCATTTTCATTTTATACATAGATGATTTTCGACCCCTTGACTCATTTTTCTGCACCCCCTGGGGCGGCCCCTGATGAGGGAAAATGTAGTCCATATTTTGAGCCCGTTTGGAGAACTCTGTTTTCGGCTTATCAGGCTTATCAGCCAGCTTTTTCACCAAACACGTAACTTTTACTTTCTCGCGCTGAATTGTGTAATAAGCCGAAAAAGTAAGGTTGGAGTTACTTTTCTGGCTGTATTGGCTGAAGTTACTGTAGAGGACCATTTTAGCTATTTTTACATATAATTTTTTCTTTAATTTATTAATAAAATATATTTTTAAAATATTTTTTTCTTAAATCAGCAGAATCAGCCAAAACAGCCACTCCAGCCAGAATATCATAAATTTCAGCAGAATCAGTCAAAACAGCCGATTTTGGTGCTACCAAACGGGCTCTTTGTTCCTATCTCGTACGAAAGAATATAGATAAGGTTATTCGGAAACATATACTCCGTATGTCTACAACAAATTTTCTTTGGCGTTCAATTCTTGATCAATAATTTATTACGTACTCCCGGTCAAGCCTTTGAGATATTTTACCTGCTAGTTTTTGGGGAGGAACTAGGAAGAAGATGGTGAAGTTTATGGAGATTGAGAAATAGGAAACATTGGGTGCGTCGACACTCTTTTGCCGTTTACCTTAAAATTTTGAGATCTACATGGCCCGACTAATTGCCTAATAAGCTTAGCTAAATAAAAATATTCACCATTACAAAAAAAATGACACTCATTACTTGGGGTTCCCAAGAAGTGTGAGAATGTAACTTGGATTTTAATCACAAACTGACACATAGAAACCCAAGAAGTGTGAGAATGTAACTTGGATTTTAATCACAAACTGACACATAGAAAGTGAAGTTGTGGCTCGAGTGTAATTTTTCTTATGCATTTTTACATGGTAACTTCTCATCGCAGTTGTCATGATTTTAACCCGAGATTTACCTTTTGTGGCACCCCCTATCTAGCCGGTTGAACTCCGCCAACCGGCGCCCTTAATTTCTAGTGTATAGTACTCAGCTCCCTTCGTCCAAAAATTATTTCATCTTTTCCTCTTTGGCAAAGTTTGTGCTTCACGACATTTCTTACACATTCTTCTCTCTTATGCACACCACCTTACAATACCCACTATTTTAATCATATCCACGTGTCATTTGTACTTCAGGAGATAAATTTGGGGCATAGGGAGTAGCTTAATTGGCTACCGTGAAGTATACTCGATCGACTGAAATTGTTAAATATCAATTGGACGAAACAACTACATTAGTTGAGTTATGAAAAAATATTTATATTTTATTAAGTAAGTACATTTATAATTTGATTAAGTTTACTGTCAAACCAGATTTGAGCAAACTTATATAGATCAAATCATATCAAACCGCACCAGACCAAATCAAGCATAAACAATCGTAAAATGCACATACGCCACATATTAGAGCACGTTTAAAAAGAAGGAATCAGACTAGAAATTTTTAATCCAATTAAAAGCACCTTAAGTTAATATAAAATTAAATGAAAACGACAAAATAATTTTCTTTGGCAAAGTGATACACTATAAATATATGTATATATGTATGTAAATATTGTTATCGCTGATCTAAAAATCGATCTAGACACCCAACTAGCTAGTTCTCGCCTAAGCGCTAGGCGGTGGCTGAGATCCTCGGTTTTTGTTTAGGCGCACCACTAATTGGTTTGGTGCCTAACTAGCTGAATTAGTCGGTCATCTAGGACGCCTAGTTTCCCGCCCAGAACGCCTAATCGACCACCTAGGTAGGGCCTCTAGATTCAGCGAACTTTTTATTGCTTTTTAATTTTCTTTTTCTAAAGGATATATGTATTTTTAATTTCAACCACGGATTTTTCTAAAGGATATATGTATTTTTAATTTCAACCACGGATTTTTCAAAAGGTGATAAGTTAATAACTACATATGTTTGCTAGGTATAATTAAATTTTATTATTGTCTAATATTTATAACATAATGAAGTTAATTGACTAGTTATCATATATGTAGTATTATTAAATGTGACAATTTTATTAATTCATACATCTTAGTGTGTGTGTGTTTTGTACACACACAAACACAATATATGCTATCATATTTATGCAAAAAAATTGATAAAGATTCCATTTTTGTATCTGTGACTAGGCATGGACTCGGTTCGGGCCGGGCCCGGTTCGGGCCTTGAACCGGCCGGGCCTCGGTTCACGGTTTGGGAGGCCCGGAACCGGCCCGGGTAACCCCGGGTCCGGTTCGGGCCGGGCTGCCCGCCCGGTTCACAGGCCGGGCCCAGTTCGGGCCGGTCCTTTAATTTTTTTTTATATTCTATACTATATAATTATAATAATTGTTATTAAAAACAAAATTCAAGTGCATTTATTTGAAATAGGAAGTACATTTGAGAATTGAGGAAAAAATAACAATATGAAATACATTTTCGAATAAATATCAATTGGGAACGTGATATGATTTAGAAAATTATACATATTGTGTAAGGAAAATGTTTTTAATTTTTTAATTAAGTAAAACTATTTTTACTTAGAAAAGTGATTTGATTTATAATTTACAAATGTTACAAAATAGGTGTATAAGTTGTAACTTGTAAGTTTGTAACAAATTAATTAATTTACATATTAATATTACATATTTTAATTTAAAAACAGCCTTTAGATTTTACAAAAATAATTTCAAGTTGTAAGTTATAAGTTTGTAAAATTGTAACCAATTAATTAATTTGAGAAGTGCTACATATGAAGTACAAGTTTACAAATGAATTTTATTGAATTGAATTATTGAATTGATGTACACAATAATATAAAATAATTCAAGTATATTTATTTCAAATAAGAAGTACAATTGAGAATTAGGATGCATTTGAAATAAAAAATCAATCGGAATCTCCGCCTTCGGTGGTTGTTTCCTCCATAAAGTGGCGGGTGGGAGCGATGGTCATTTCTTGAGTTCTTCGTTTGGCCTTCAACCAATCATGGAAGCAAACTAGCGTCTCAAGAGAGCTCGGGCTCAACCTCGTTCTATAATCAGTTAGGACGTTGCCGGCCGCACTAAATTCTTGTTCCACGGCAACTGTTGATATCGGCATTGCTAGCACTTGCTTAGCCAGTTTTGATAAAACCGGGAACGTTCTTTCATTGTCCTTCCACCACTTAAGAACGTCAAAATCATCCCCAACTTCATAATCAACATTCAATGTTAGATACAAAGAAAGCTCGTTAACTGAGCTTTGTTCAGTAGCGGGAGTTGCTCTACTTTTTTTCATAAGAGAACCAAATGCAGATTTTAAAAGTGATTTTCCTTTAGATGAAGAAGATGTTCGCGGCATGGGAAGGGGTGCATTACCATATTGTGCATAAAATTCATTATACAATTGATGAAATAAATTACTAACCTCGTTGTATTCTTGTTTAGGGTCGATGGGATTATCATCGAACTCTTGAGTTGGAAAAAAACAATTATAATAGTAATCTATACAAGTTGGCAACGCGGCAAGTCTATAACGAGGATCAAGAACAAATGCAATACCATATATATGCGGAACATGTGAATAATATTTTAAAAATTTTTGTTTCATGAAATCACAAAAATAACTAACGTAAGCGGCATCGGAAAATTCTAAAAATGCGCCGGCGAGATTAACAGCTTCAACAAAAAATTCGTTTGCGGTAGGTTTATATACATGACTAAAAGTTTGAGTTGCGTTATTAAAATATACCAAAACATTAACAATTTTTTCACAAGTGTCGATGTCAGCCGGGTTTATAATATAGTTACAAGTTTGCCTTAAAAAAGCAGGAAAATGATCTTTATATCTAATAAGTACTTGAATTAAGTTATAAGTACTATTCCAACGAATAGACAAATCTTTAGGAAAAGCACAATAATTGACACGTCTTTCCTTCAAATATTGCCGCCATTGCATTTTTAGTGGAGTGTTAGTCCAAATCAATTTAATTCCCCCCTTCACTACCTCCAAAGCATGTCCTAATGCCGCTAATCCATCTTGTACACACAAATTTAGAATATGACATGCACAACGTTGATGAAAAAACCTACCCATCAATGTAGAAGCACCACACAATTCACGCAATCTAGGTATAGCAGCAGTATTATTACTAGCATTATCAAAACCTACAGCAAACACCTTATCAAGCAAATTATACTCAATTAAAATACGCTCAATGAGAATATAAATATTATCAGCAGTATGACGATCATTGAATTCACGAAAAGCAAGAACACGTTTATGCATATTCCAATCATCATCAATATAATGTGCAGTAAGACCCAAATAATATAAATGATGATAAGTATCCTCCCATATATCGCTACAAATACTAACACGTCCATTAAAGTTTGCGAAAAATGTTTGTAAATTTTCTTTTTCGAAGTTATATTGCCTTATAACTTCTTTTTTAATCGTTTTGCGACTATAATTTCTAAATTGAGAATTTAAAGTGCCTTGAGCATAATCTCTTAAAGCAAGACTTTCGGAAAAAAATATAGGGTAAATTTTCTTCAACAATTAAATGAAACATACCAGTCAAATGTTTTTTATCATCATAGGAGAAATTACCAAAGGGTTGAGAATTTGCAAACCTCGATATTTGTGTTTGCTTCCCCTTGCCCTTGTCTATTTTCGCATACTCCACAAGATGGGCGGACTTAAGATCCCTTGTGAGACTCCCGTATCCGCCAGAAGTTCCCAAGCTATACTCTTTGCCGCAATGATTGCAACTTGCGTACCATTTTTCGGTATTTTTGTCTTTCCTTTTTGTAAAATTGTTTTCAATAATAGGAGATTTAGATTTCTTACCAGTTTGGGTTGAACCGCCCTCGTCCTCCAAGTCTTTCTCATCATCCGGGGTGCCGTGAGTCCCGTCGCCCCCCGCGTCCTCCTCCGCATCGTCATCCTCGAGCTCCTCTTCATCAATGGTTGTCGGGATGGGTTGTTCTTGTGCAAAGCGTGGATCGTTTTGGGACAATAGGTTTTGTAGATGCTCGTCGGACATCATCATATCATCTCTCCGTTGGTAATCCGTTTCAAAATCATCTCGACTTTGAAAAGAAGACTCGGCCCGCGCTTTACCTTTGCCTTTGCGTGAAGTAGGACGAGTCGACGCAATCTCCCTCTTGCGATTGCGTTGGAGATTACCCACATCTACAGAATGTCTACCACGTTCCATCTTTAAAATTGAACAAATATTAAATGATATCAAATATTTTATATGAGTACAATAGTAATAATAAAATGTGACTAAGAAAACTATTGCAAATTCGAACTAAAATATGAGTATAAAAATCGAACTACTTCTAATTAATACTTTAGTGAGAAATGTATCAATTAACTAAATATTAACTAGTTTGACTAATATAAATATGAGAAATGTAAAAATTAACTAGTTTTTTTTTTTTACTATAATGAGCAATGTACAAATTAACTAATATTAATATGAGAAATGTAACAATTAGGTAGTTTAACTAATATTAATATGACAAATTTAACAATTAACTACTTTAGGTAGTTTTTAAAATGACAAATGTAAAAATTTACTAGTTATTTTTACCTTAATGAGAAATGTATACTTTAACTAATATTAATATGACAAATGTAAAAATGTACTACTTTTTTTACCTTAATGAGAAATGTAGCAAGTAACTAATATTAATATGAAAAATGTACTAATTAAGTAGTTTAACTAATATTATTATGACAAATGTAAAACTTAACTAGTTTTTTTTTCTTTAATGAGCAATGTATGAAATAACTAATTTTAATATGACAAATGAAACAATTAAGTACTTTAACTAATTGAAATATGACAAATGTAAAAATATACTACTTTAACTATTTTTTTCTTTAAAGAGAAATGGAGATAAATGTAGAGAAATGTAACAATTAACTAATTTAATAGATAAATGAGAAGTCTAACAATTAACTACTATTATAAGTAATATATAATATAATGTTTATAGTATATAATATATAAGTATATTACTATAAGATGAGTAATACACTTATACTTAATACTTTAATATATATATATATATAAGTATATATTAACTAAATGTAATATGTAAATATAAGTAAATAACAATAGTATGTATAAAAACTAAATATCAAATAAATATGAATGTGTATAAGTATATATAGTATATATAATGTGTAAATATATTATAAGTAATATATAATATAATGTTTATAGTATATAATATATAAGTATATTACTATAAGATGAGTAATACACTTATACTTAATACTTTAATATATATATATAAGTATATATTAACTAAATGTAATATGTAAATATAAGTAAATAACAATAGTATGGATAATAACTAAATATCAAGTGAATATGAATGTGTATAGTATATATACTTATATAGTATATATAATGTGTAAAGAATTATAATATGAATGTGTATAAGTATATATTTATAAATAGATAATTAATATATAAGTAGATATAATAATTATATAAATTATATATATGTAGAAAGAATTTGGAGAAGATGAAGAATGAAGATGATTGAATATGAGAGATTTAGAGTAGAGAATTAGAGAGTAGGAAGAGTTGTAGAAGAAGATGTGTAAAAAATGTAGAGAAAATAGGAGTTTAAATAGATTTTTTTTTATACCCCACCCCCACCCCCCCACCCGACCCCCCACCCGACCCCCCACCCCACCCCCCCTAACCCCCCAGACCCCCCCTCCTATGCTCCCAACGGCTATAGAGCCGTTTGGGAGCCTTCCCAACGGCTAGGAGCCTCTACAAAATTAAAAAAAAAAAAAACTTGGCCGTTGGAGGCCCGAACCGGGCCCGGCCGGGCCGGTTCCCTAAAATGGAGGCCCGGGCCCGGACCGCTATACCACCGGGCCGGGTGGCCCGAACCGGTTAAGAACCGGGTGACCGGGCCGGTCCGGGCCCGCACAGTAGCGGGCCGGTCCGGTTCCGGGCCGGTTGGCCCGGCCCGAGTCCACCCCTATCTGTGACTAGTCCACATCTAGGCACTTGACCCCAACTAGCGCGTTTTTAGAACATTGATTGTTATTAGAAATGTAAACTCAGTTTTCATTTCATTTTACCTATTCATTTACACAAACTTGTTTCAGCCGTTTTTCAAAAAAAAAAAAAAACTTGTTTCAGCCGTGGGCCAGTTTTTAAATATCAACTAAAAGGAGGTGCGGTTGGGCCAGATCCGGCTCATTGAAGCCGAAAATGCACAGTTTGATACTACGTATAAGACTATAAGAGCAGCTTTCATGGTAACATGAATTCTTAAAAAATGCATTGATGCATATACAAAATGAATGTTGATGTAAAAATGTGTTATCCAATGCCAATGTCTTTATTATGTGCGGTGGTGAGCTGGAAATTAAAAAACCCACCCTGTGGAGTCGAACATGGGATTCTAGAAAGCCTATTATGGAATTAAATTATAAAATTTTATGTTTTTAGAGATATATTACCGAACTTTTGTAGCGGTGACTGAAAACAACGGATTGGGATCCTCTACCCGACTAGTAGGGTGCCTTACGCATCGGACGGGGGGAGCGGCCAACACAGCCTCGAGATCAACGAAAAAGTGGAGCCCAAGATCTCCGACCGTTGAATTGTCGATCGGACGACCGGGAGGAAGCAAGGCACTCTACCTTAACTCTAAAGTAAGGTAGAGGCTCCGGATCCGAAAACAACAGCACACCACATTGAATTATTGGAAAACTGCAAGAAATTGGTTACTCCATATTCTCCAAAACTTTATCCTCTTAACTAAAAAACTAAAGAACAAGCTACGTACACAATGTATAAAATTTGTATTAGACTCATTTTTCCCATTCCATATCAGCCATTAGAGTTTTTGGACCACTTGAAGGATCCACTAGAACGGATGAGTACATAAACCCAGACTGCCTACTGCTAGAACAACTATAAAACAGGACCACTTAAAACTTACAGTCTGGACTCTGGATGGAGGTTGGTTTCCGGGTTTCGATTACGAGTATCCCACCCCTAGATTAAAGAACATACTACTCCGTACAAAATAAATTGACTTGAGAGAAAAGATACATTAAAAATAATCATAAAGTGCCGGTACAGATTATAAGAAATATTACATTCAAAAACTGAAGCGCAAATGTATTTGGATTCACAGAAGTAACAATGAAAAATTCATCTGCCAAAAAATCATTTGATGTGTACACCCTCCCATTCACAAATCCTTGTATAGCAAGTATATAATTGTATAAGAATAATTTTCCACTTCCAAGCTATAAAAAGAAAACAAAAGAACCTTTGAATGACAAAACTTTTCTACTTCTATCATCTACAAGTAATGCAACTACAAATTTTGGGGCTTGGGAGGTGAAAAGAATGGATTACCAACACCTTTGGCGCACTTTCAGTGAGTGGCACAATTTTGAATATAAGTGTCACTCTGGTTTAGGTAGTGTTCCCATATAGGCTTATACCTGCTGATGCCCAACTTCCCCCATGGCTTCATATTCCCGTTGAAATGAATCACCGCCGCGATATCTAAAAGCCGGTTATCAATGTCGGGGTCATAGCCCAACCCCAGAACATGCCACCTCCGATCCAATGGCTCGATCAACCCATAAAACGTCAATAAAGCAGGAGGAAGTATCCCAAGCTTCCAGATAGTCCTGTCAGCATTCTGCTCTACCCAATAATGGTATCTACCAGTCACGTTTGCTCTCTTCCAAGCAATCAAATCAAACACATTCAGCCCAAATGCCCACCCGCATGCCTGCGGGTCGAACTTAGAGCTGATGAGCGGGTTTGAGAAGTTGACATGCTTATGAAGGAAGTGAAAACCTTCAAGACAAGTTTCCACTGCTCCATTCACATTACCATGCAAATCTAGTAAAAAGAGTGACGCCAGATCCTTCTGGACAATGACATCGTCTTCTAGGAAAACTACCTTCTCCAATTCAGGATATATTTCCGGGACGTAAAACCGGAGGTGAGTCAACAATGACACATACTTTGACTTTTGGTAAATATCCGTAGTAATATCTTTGATGACAGGCGAATAAGAAGCATTTAACCAAGCAAAGTCTTCAACTTTTTGCACTTCAATTGTTGACCCTTTAAAATCATTTCTTAGGAACCATGCCTGCATTGCCCCATAGTTTATCTCATCCGTGACTATGTGGAAAATGAACTGTTGGGGATGGTCAGCATTTGAAACGGTCGAATTAATAACAACCGAAACTGCCAGCAGATTGTCCGAGAATATGCAGAAGTGGTACAGATTATTGTCCACCAACCGAAGAGAGTTTTGAACCTCATCTGCAAGATCTTGCAGAGGCTGTTTTTTGAGCCAATCAGCAGTGAGCTTAATGTCTAAGCAGTGCATATTTCTGGATATTGATTCAGCACTTAACAGTCCAAACACTTCCTTCTGTACAAATGCTGCATCTGCACTCTCCTCTAATGCTTGAATATGTGATTTCATTGTTTCCATTGTGGTGGCGATGTCATAGTGTGCGTCTTGTGCCTTGAAGATTAAAGATGAGAGGCTTCTAATGATTGGCTCTGCTTCGTCTAAAGAGATTGGCTCCTCCCTTGTTGCAGCCTTTGAAAGCAAAGATTGGCAGCTTCTAATCTTTGAGCTAAGCTGCCATGCAAGATGAAGATTATTGTTCTCCTTCGCAATAATTACATAAGCTTTGGCAAGTGTCATTTGCTCTATTAATTGCCTGGCGTAGGATCTGGCACTCAAAATTTCTTGGGTAAAATTAAGAGGCTCGTGTATAACCTGTACATTTTCCGAACCATCTCTATCCTGCAAAGAGATAAGTCATTACCATTCCACACCAGACAATAACAAGAGACACAACTTATCATAATGTTTATAGGTTTAAAGCGCCAAACCCCTCTGCCCTCGTGATATACAAATTCTGCATACTAGTCCCTTGTGATTAAAAAATGTGTCAAATCCCTCTTTGTTATAATCAGTCAAGTACATAACACCCTGAAGCAACAAATTTAGCAGTTTGAAAACTACATATGTTATGATTGAACATGCAAGTAAATTTGGCAATATCTCTAAATTAAATAAAAAATACTAATCATTTTTATTTTATTCGACAATTAAATTTGTTCTTGAATAGGAGATAATGCGCATAGCTTATAGATCACAAGGGGGTTTGACAAAATTTAAACCCTACATTTTATCTCCAAAAGTTAAAAATAAAAATATGTAAACTATGACTAAAAAGTAACATACTACAAGATAAACTGACTTGAGAGAATAGATATACCCCATATTAAAAAAGAATCATAAAATGCCAGTAAGGATTATACGAAATAATACATTCAAAATCTGAAGCACAAATGTCATGCATCCCAATACTTTAGAACAATAGAACAACAAAGGCAAAAAAGACATGACCACCCATTATGCGGCGCCTGGAGGAGTTATTGCAAGTTTCTTTAGACAAATCTATTTGGATCCGCAAAATTAACAATGAAAAACTCATCACCAAAAATACAATGATAATATTAATATTTTAAGAATAAAAAATTATTACAAGCGTAAAAAATAAAAGCAGTAGTATTGGTAATTTGAAAATATAAAACCATATAACATACTGTAGAATTGAAAGTGGCATTTTATAACTTTTAACTGAAAACTTGTTTTCAAGATCAAAATATCCAAGACAGTAGTAGTCCACACTCCACATTCCACGAGCAGTAGTAGTGTAGTACTCATCACTCAACAATGACATTGAGCTTAATACCATGCTTGCTACTCTTGCCATAACTAAACTAAAGAGAAAAAAATGAATCAGAGAGCCTCTGTAAAGTTCCAAGCCAGAGGCATTCAGATGCAACCTTAGCACCATGCCTATGTGTGTGCATCTAAAATTTATTAGTCAAAGTTTTCGATTGTTCTTTTAAGAATCATGGGCAAGTAGAAGTGTAAAACAAGTCCGTCATTTAGAGATGATGGGATAAATCCGTTGTTTACACATTTAATACAGTTCAAGAACTCAAGGGCCCTTCAAAGTTCAAAACTGTTAAACCTACCTGTTCAAAAACTGAAGCTTTGTTTCATCGTAAAACATGAAACTACAGCAGGCAATTTAGCAGTTTTGAAGTACTGTGGTGATACTATGTTTCATGCTAGTCTAAACAAAACTTGGTGTTCGGCATGTGGGGACACAGTCCAAGTTCTGGACTGAAACTGAAACTGTTGGTTTTATAGTCTGAAACCTAACATACTCTCATTCTAAATCAGAAACGGTGTTAAGACGGTCCATTTCTAGTTAATCTATGCATGGACAGAAATCCAACTTTGTTATATATTTCTTTTGAAAATGTTATATTCCAGTTCGAAACCATCTATACGGGCAGAAAGCGCTCTACAAGAACCGAACCGAACATATTATTCGGACACATGAACTAGTCGGGCTCACAATGGGCCAAACCCAAACCGAGCCGGTCCAGTTGTGCCATACCACTACCTTCAAAAAAGTTTTAGGTACACCACGGGGTAAGATCAAAGGAAAAAAATGTAGGCACGAAACAATGACTGGCAATTGCTTAAAACCAAGTTGTATACCAATCGAATTGAAGTTCATTCCAAGGTCACACTCAATTTTCTTGAAAAGGTTAATCATGAAATACAAAATGTTTGGAAATAAATCAGCTTTATCCACATTGCAGAACTAAGGAAGTTAGAGTAGGATTCTGAAGATGCAGGCGTACCAAAATAGGGTGTTCAACGCGATCCCTGCGATCATACTGATGATGCATGACAAACAAAAAGCATCCGGCGATCAAGAATATTCCGAGCAGCGCCCAGATCCAAAAAGTCAGGCTCCTCCGAACCGGGCGCCGATGATAATCGGCCGCCCGCCTCCGCATCCTTCACCGCCCTCTTCCACAATTCACTACCGTACCAAGAACCCCAAAGAAACCATCTGAAAAATGAACCCAGATTAGCCTGCGACGCCGTACCAGATAACAGCAACTCAAATCCTATTCCTATACTCCTCTCGCGCCAAAATCAAGACTCCTGAAAACGACGACCCTTCCGCTCAACACAACCAGAAATTATGAATCTTGAAGCGAACCCATTTCTCAGCTTCACTCACGATACCCACTTTTGGGTTCCGAGAACGGGAAATCTCAATTTGATCTCTAGCCAATGAAAAGAGGTAGCTTTGTATTGAAGTTCAAGTTGAGAATATCAGAGGAGCAGAGTAGAGGAGCTTTTTTCGATAAAGCAAACGTCACTGAGATTCGCCCTTTGAATTGGCCGATTGATCTTACAAGATCGATCGGGCTGGCTGAAGGGGGTGATTAGCGGAGAAAAGAAATGCGATTAGAGATGGTATGCATATTATTAAGCTGCTACTAGTAAAGGTAACCAAACGGACATTTACAAAATTACTATTAAAGAGATCATAAATTGTACCCAAAAAATTACGACATCATAAAACTATGTATTGTTTCAGCTTATGGAAGGAAGCGGTACATGACTAAAATGTCTGCCATGGATGGTTTCTTTTTTTGTTCATTGTGATGATGAAGGCGTAATGTGCAAAATTCACACACAAGGACAACGGAGCACATGGCTTTTGACCTGTGATCCATGCACCCTTCTGTTATGTGTGGAATGTCGGTAGTTTAAAAGACCACACAGTTTGAATTTAATTTGTTAAAACTGTTTTAATTAAAATTCTTGATATATTTTAAAGAAAATCCCTAAACACGACTACAACATTCACAAAGCTCATAAATAGAACTATTTAATGTTTTATTTCCGATTCAATTAGTCTTATTTTGGGAAGTTTTAATCACAATACTTTTTAATACGATTAAATAATAAGTCATATTTGGCGAATAGGCGAATAAAACATTATAAGTCGCATTTTTTAATTTGTGTATGTTTTGTTTCATATTGAGCAATTTCAATATTTTAGTTTTATTCATATCAATATTTTGGTAAAGTTTATAGTCACAAAAAAATCGTAAAATTTATACTATGGGTAATGTCCTTTTCTTTTCCTTCATTTTTCTGATTCTTTCATCAATTATTTTCTCATTCTCCATCAAAACACTAAACAATTAATTGTGATTTTACTTTTTTTAGTCTTCGACATAAACTACAACTCAATTTATTTTTTTGCAATAATTTTTCATATTCATAGACTTTTTGTAATATTCCGTGCATTTTTTTCATATTCACACTTTTTCTATAATAGATTCTTATCTCATTTATGGATAGTATGTTTTTAGTGTTTTTCAAGACAATGAGTATGTTTACTTCGATTTACATTTGATAAAACATGAGATTACATTCGCATATGTGCAATTTTCATGTCCACATGTGCTACTAATGTGGCTTACATTTACACATGATTTATGAAGTTACATTTGATAATACACGAAGTTACATTTTCTAATGTGATTTACATCTTTATGTCACGACTCACGAGTTACATATTCTTATGCGCAATCTACATCTTCATGTGCGTGAGTTGCATTTTCATATGAGCGAATTACATTTGAACATGCTCCAACAAGTTACAATCTCATTTTTTCATACACGCGATTTACATTTTTCATCAACACAAATTACATTTGTCATAGCGAGTTACGCCACAAAATAAATCTCTGCTATTGAAACAAAAAAAAATCAATATTCACACGTGCCTTAGTTGCGGGAGTATGATTTTTTTAAAATATATCATTTTCATAACTCTAATATTAAAAACAAAACATATTTACGTAAAATAATTAAGCAATTAGATTAGATTTCATTTTTTCATTGTTTACATTGAAATCAATGTTTTATTTTCTATACTTCATATTAGACAACTTACATTTCAACTTGCCTCGAGTTACATTTCCCAACAACGTGAGTTACTTTTTTTTAAAATGCGAGTTACATCAATACTTAAACAAAAAACACAAGCTAATGTCCACGCGTGTTTTAGCTGCGAGAGTATAATGCTCACGGTGTGCTACTCCCACAATACAACGACTGAGCATCTCCTTTGAGATAGTGTAGTGAAGTATATACAATATGACATAAGAGAAAGATGGAGATAAGATGATTATTTTAATTTAATATAGAAAAAGAATTTATAGGGAAAATGGAAAAGAAGAGAGATAGAACGGAGTGTAAATAACGTCTATGACAATGTTCATACATGAACATTGAACACTCCAAGTAAGTCTTTCTCGATACATAAAATGCCAAACCTTTAAAGTTTTCTTGTGACATTGAACACTCCAAGTAAGTCTTCAATAGTTTTAATCAACTAGGAAATATCAATTGGTAAGATAATTTGTTGTTTTATTTATATAGTGAGGAGTATTTCTTACTTTTAACTTCATTTTTATTCATAAAGATGCATTTGTAAAATCATTGCATGAGATAATAAATTAATAATGTCGTTCAATATTGTAGTTAACGTAATTTTGAACGACAAAACTTTGGTGCTAGATCCATTATTGTTACACACCTTGGAATTGAGGATTGTTACACACCTTGGAATTGAGGATAGCATTTTAGGGTATGTTTGGGAGTTTGGAGGAAAGGGAAGGAGAAAACTTAGAAGGTTAGTTCTCATAGGGGAAGGAGGGGAAGGAGAGGAATAATAATTAAAATCACTTTAAAGTTTAAACATATAACGAAGTTGCAGAGTTGAACTTATATTCATTTTCGATTAAGTTAAATATTCATTTTTTATTAAGTTAGAGTTATAATTTAGTTTCCCAATTTGGAGGAACTAAAAATTGAGAATTTAGAGGGTTTTGAAGGATCACCACCTTCTAAACCCATGCCTTCCAATTTTGTAACCCTCCAAATATGGGTGGACTAGGGCCGGGTGGCCCGACCCGGAACCGGCCCGGCCCGCCACTGTTCCGGCCTGGTGGCTCGGTCAGGGACCGGTCCGGGTAGGCCCGACCCGAGGTGATTCTAGTCCGGGCTCGGGCCCCTCAAAACGTGAACCGGCCCGGCCGGTTCGGGCCCGGTCCGGGCCATTTTAATTTATTTTTTTTTTGAATTTTTTTTAAAGTTTTTGGATTGAGCTGGGTATTTTCGGCCATTTGAGGTGGTTTGGGTGTGAGGGGGTGGGGTTGGGGGTTAATTAGGAAAAGGCAAAAAATAAAAATAAAAATACCCGAGGCCCGGCCCGACCCGGACCCGGGGGTTACACGGGCCGGTTCCGGGCCCTCCAATCCAGGACAGGAGGCCCGACCGGGCCTAGGCCCGGGCCCGGCCCGAACCGAGTCCATCCATACCTCCAAATCCTTTCCATCCCCTTCAAAATATAATTCCCAAACATACCCTTAGAGAATGACGAAATATATTAACGGATGATGGGTACATTCAATGGGACATAACCTACAACTATTGGATCCATCGCAGTCTTAAAAAGAAAAAAGATAAGTAGCAAGACAGAGTGCAAGTGTGCAAGTCAACATAAATTGCAAGCGTTTCTAATGTCACGTATCTGATTGTTTAACATTGCCCCAATTAAAATATCTAAAAAAATTAGGGTTTCTGTCAAACGCTTATTAAGGGGGGAACATAAGCTCCATAGAGCCACAACTCCCTCTCAAAGAACAAAATAAATAAAAGATATGAACAATATGAATTAACGAATGTGTGGGGGGACCACGGTTTACTACGAATCAAAGATTACCAGATTTCAATTTCACTATGACCATCTTCAGTGGCACAAGCTCTGAACATACCGGTTGTATTAAATGGCATGGTGACCTCTCCTGTGGCAGAAACCGCAATAAGACCAGCAGTTCCTTTTGGAGTACACTGGTTTATGACGTAATCAGCCGCCTCCTTGACAGAAATCCCTTTGAACTCCATGAGGGCGGCCACATCTCTTGCCACAGTGGCACGGATAATAGATTCACCTTTACCGGTCGCAGATACTGCACAGAACTGGTTGGCGTATGTGCCAGCACCTATGATGGGTGTGTCACCAATCCTTCCAACCATCTTGTTCACTAATCCTCCAGTAGAAGTCGCAGCAGCCAAACATCCATTACCGTCAACAACTACACATCCAACAGTCCCAATCTGGCTATCCCCGATAGGAATTGTTTCACCCTTCTCAACTCTTGGCAATGGTGTAGTATAATCGATCTTGCAATTATAAAATGGAAGAGAGAATTTCACTTTTTTTCCTTTGCTATAATTTATTTTTCATTTTAGGCTTCCACTTCAATAAGGATGCCCATCTTGATGCTCCACCTCAAAAAGGATTCCACTTTGGTCATCCATTAGGTTTGAGTTAGATGAATGATAATTTGGAGGATATAATGAAGATGGAAAGCTTTGGGTCAACAATCAACATTGCAAGACAATTTGACACTGCTGAGGCTTCAGCAAAAAAAGATGATTTTTTATGCAAAACGAAGTAGAGATTACAACTTGTAATACAAGGAAACTTGCCCTCATTTGGTACAATAAGGTTAGCAAGGACCAAAGAGACAACTAAATAAAGGAATAACGCTAAATAATGATATTTACCATTATGCCCCTGAAATTGAGGTTTAGTCCTACCAGATGACCAAAAGTGGAAACATTTTATTACTCAAGTAAGAAAATTGTTCAATTTTGAAAGGCGATGACCAGATATGCAAAAAACAATATAGATGAAGGACAAAGTGTAAGATCATAGGTGCCAGAATATTTTGCGTGCATAGACTGCTCTATAGATATGCAATAGAATAATCTACTTGCACAGTTGCACAAGAGGGTAAGAACTTAACAGAGTTTGAACCATGATCAATATGCTGAGCTTCATCAGTATAGGTGCAAATTTTCAACTTGACAACTTATAAAGATTAATACAATAAAATACATGTATAGATAAAAAATAAAAAAAAATAAAAAAATAAAAAAAAAACAGGCTTATCTAATGGTTCAAGGTCTAAGAACAGATAGCAAGTTGGTATTACCTCTTGAGTACATAATACCACACCAACAATTTGTCAAACCAAAAGAGTCAATACTTAAAAGGAAGCCCGTTCATGTTAGTGTCTCCCGGTTCAGTTATTAGATTATATAGTCATGTGAATCCAATGCCCTAGCATGGATCAAACTGTATCCATAAAAGATTATCAATCCTCCTTACCATCTTATCCTAGGATAGGACAGGTAGACGACCAATCCTAAAGGGATTGTCTACAGAAATTAATAGATGTCTCCAATTTAACGATGATAGATAGCTGGATTTCAGAAATAGGTCAAGGCCTTAGAAAATATCTCATGGCACCTCAGATCATAAGGGGTGTCTTTTCCAACCACCCATAATTTATAATCATGCATATAAGACTCAGCTTGGAAGAAAACAAATTAAAATTAAAGCAAAAATGAAGTACTATTGGTCAAAGTAACATTTTAAGAAATAAAGGTTACTACATACTCTTAAGAAATAGAGAATAGAAGCAGATGATAACCATTACACAAAGCAGAGTACTAATTTTTTATCTTTGAAGCTAATGGAAGATGGAGGACACATAGGTGTGGACAATTGATCTTTTCTCTTCCTTTATCTCTTTTATCTTTTATCTATCTTATGTTCTTATGTTATTTTTATCTTATCCATCTTATCTTGCCTTATCTTTTTATTTTTCTTATCTTTCTTCTCTTTTTGGCTCTGATATTATGGATCGATTCATGTTAGCCGACCCCAAAATCTTTTGGGAATAAGGCTTGGATGTTGTTGTTGTTGAAGCTAATGGAAGACAAGTAGAGGGGAAAGCAGCACACCTGAACTCGATTTGCTTCTTTAGCTTGCTTCAGCCTCTCAATATTCTCTGGAGTGATGAAATTGCTAGTATCCAAAGTTTCAACACCCTAGAGAGTACATAAAAGAATGAAAGAAAACTTTTCAAATAAACCAGAAAAATATTTTTGTCAGTGCAGACTGCAGACCTAGTATTCATTCGTTGAAAGTGTCAATGAGGTGCATATCCATTAGAATACACCCATCACAATATGTTCTTTTCCTTTGTTTTACACTGTTTTTCATGCAATGGAATTATGTGCTTGAGATTTGCCCAAAAACAAAGAAGTCATATAAACCATACATACTCTCCTTGAAAAGAAATAAGAAAGGACTTTTTGGAACAACCCAGAGCAAGAAGAACCTCTTGAAATAAAAAGGAGTATTACTTACCAAATGTCCAAATCTAGATAAATGAGACACATTAAACCAATGCAACTTCTTTTAGCGAATGAGATATAATAATTACGTTTAGCGAATGAGATATAATAATTACAAATTATTAGATGTCTGCCCTTATATGATCATATATTTTCATGAAAGTTGCTTCTCTGTAAGTTTTTCCCCTTCATCCGCCAAATTTGGCAACACTATTAAAATTTATAGTATTTGGACACAGGAAGTAGCCTTGCATATGGTTTAGGAAAAATATGCACCATATTGCATTACACTTTACTTCTAACAATTTAATATAACAGTCCTATGAAGTACTGTATAAAATAGGACCAAACAAACCTGTTCCCTTGCAAATGTCTCAGCCCCCTCAAAAGCAAGATATATATGGGGAGTCTTCTCCATTACAAGCCTTGCTAAAGATACAGCATTAACAACTGTGGTGAGACCAGAAACAGCACCACACCTCTTTGTATTTCCGTCCATGATGCAAGCTTCCATTTCAACAGTCCCACTGTTGGTCAAGACCGACCCTCTTCCGGCATTAAAGCACGGAATATTTTCCAGTTCACGAACCTGAAACTCAGCAATACTTGGAAACATTACAGTGTACTCTCAAGATTCAAGTGTAGCATGATACTACCAAGATATGGCATATGTCCAATTGTTATACAATTGAAACACTACATGCATTTTAAGTAGTACTTCATATTTAGTTCTGAATATATTCATTGTCTTTCAAACCTCAATGCTAAATGTTCATGTTTTAAAGAATTCCATTTGCATTTCAACTGGACAGTAAATGTATGATCATTTTAAAATACCAAATTTCAATGTTAGTTGAAATGAAATTGGAGTACATTGCTAATTGAGAAGGTTCAAAAGAATTCAACAATTTTGAGGAGATTTGTAGAATTCTGTAGAAGTGAAAAGCTATTGTGACATTCCAGAGTTCTCGAGTAACCCCAAACACATCCCGTACACTTGTAAGCCCGTAAATTTTACTGTGTAATAGTCATAATATCGATGGGTTTTTTATCAAATCATTTTATAGCTCAAAGCGTACACTAGATGTAAGCACTCGTGTACTCATTTCATCATAGACTATAAAGTTTCTGAAAAATAGAATTCAGGGGGTGTCCCCAATGTGGATTAAGCATGGCATACAATCCAAGATAGTTAATTTCTTAAAGATCATGTTTATCTCTGTATAGCTTCAGTTCAGATCTGACCAAAATAACTATGGAATTAGTAACAAAGACGATGCTAATAGGAAGGAGAACGTAGACTTTATATGAGCGTGCATACCACGAGTTCAACCACATCCAATGGGGATTTGTTGGCCTTGATGGCGTCGACTCCGATCTCTAAGCAGCGTTGGAGGCCGGCCACTCTTGGCTGACGGCGTTCTGGAGGTAGATTACGGGGAATGTCGCCGGCGCCACCATGCAAAGCGATAGCCCATCCCATGACCGCCACCTACGGTCTAGCTTCACCCTGCTTCGTGCTACTATTTCGAGCCCGTTTGGTAGTGCCCCTGCTGCTGAAATTGTTTTATGAACTTGGATGAAATTGGACATGTGACATTCTAATTCACCAATAGAACAATACTCCCTTGGTCCCTCAATGTCCTAGTTTGACTTCACAAATATTAAGAAATGAATTTGACTTTACACTGTAGCGACACTGTTTGATACCATAGTAACACTGTTTGACACTAGTGGTGGACCCGGTCCGGTCTGACCGGCACGGGAATCGGACCGGCCCGCTACTGTGCGGGACCGGACCGGCCCGATTGACCGGTCCCGGTACCGGGGATGGGCCCGACCCGGGGGTTATACGGGTGGCGGTCCCGGTAATCCAAAATGCAAAACCGGCCCGGCCGGTTCGGGCCTGTATTTTTTGGTTTGGGCTGGGTTTAGATGGGCTGGGATGGGTGATTCCGAGGGGTTTGGGGGTGGGGGGTAGGGGTTGAAAATAATTTAAAACAAAAAAACTAAAGGGTCAAATAGGCCTTTGAACTAGCTTAAAGTGTTGTGGAAATTACCCGTATGGTCTATTTTTGTACTCCACATATCATTTATGTCCTAGTTATTTCTTCTTTTCATTTTTAATCTTTTATGTTTTCAGTTATGTTTATTTATTTCAATTTTAGACTATTGTGGCTCACCTCCTCCGTAGACGATAAAATAATACGATAGTATAACGGAGAGAAGCACTCCCCATCGATGGAAGGCTTCCCGAGCGAGCGAATGACGATTTCCATCTCGGAAGGGCGGATGAGAGAGCGGATATTTCTCCTTTGTCCCCGCCAGAGCTTTCTCGATCAAGAGCAGAGTGGACAGGGGATGAATTTGCAGATCGAACTGTGCATAGTCGCCGTTTTGCTGTAGCTTAGTTGCGAATTTGTGAAGTTGCAGGCTGCAGCACGGCAGTTACGGTTGCCCAGGTTGCCGATTTGAACTTTCCTATACAGATCCGAGAAAGTATCTTCCTCCAACGTCCAGGTGAGAGCTCTCCCTCAATATCAAGCCCTTCATCCTATTTTTGAATGAATATGTTCATAAGGTATTTAGAAGTTTTGAATTTCCTCTCCTCTGTGAATTCTCTCGAACATGCTCTCAATGATATTACTTTGAAGTATTTGAATTCCTGGAAGTTTTACGGTTGGATTGCTTGAATATAAGCTTGTTTTGATCGGTTTTGATTTGGCTGAGATTCTATTCAATTGTTTTTAAAATTAATTTACAATGTTAGTATCAATAGTTTCTGAAACCAATTTTCAGTTTATCCTTCAAATGTGCTATGCAGTTTTAGTACTCAAATAGAACTTTAATATGAAGTTAAAATGTTCAACTATGTATTAGGAAATTCACAGAAAACCTTACAAAATCTGAAAACTTATAGAAGTTTGGAGAGGATGACCTTCGAGTTTCTGCATGAATTTCACAAGCAAAATGAGTTTCTACATTTGAAGGATATAGAAGACCATAGACAAAAAATGTCAATAAAGGTGCAGAATATTTTTAATAAAGGAATGGCATAAATGATGACCTCTGAAGATTGTATTTGCAGTCTTCTAGTTATAAATCTTTTCTGCATTAGGAATTGTAAGTTATATTCTAAGCTTCAATTTGGAAAGATTAGTCTTGATGACTAGCTATTGTTTAATTAGATGGGAAAGTGTAATCTGTACTGGTAGATGCAGCAAGCCTTTTCAACTCTAAGTGTGCTTTGCAAGTAGGTACGTAGATAAAATTGGAACCAGAAAGAGCATGGTTCTTAGTCCTTACTCCTCAGCTTCTCTGGTGCTTTCACCATTGGCCGTTTTGCCTTGATCAAATTTAATATCATGAGGTATTCCTC
This sequence comes from Cuscuta epithymum, assembly GCA_945859915.1. Taxonomy (NCBI): domain Eukaryota; kingdom Viridiplantae; phylum Streptophyta; class Magnoliopsida; order Solanales; family Convolvulaceae; genus Cuscuta; species Cuscuta epithymum. The sequence goes on from CAMAPF010000006.1 coordinate 8,649,776, forward strand.
GCAACCCTAAGCCAAATTAGATCTATTTTCGCTTTGATGCAATTGAATCTAGATATCAAGAAAGCTAGAAGATTTCTCTAGTTCATGTGTTCAGGTTTCTATGCCCATGCATCTATGGACGTTTTACAGTTCTTCAATATTTATATAGTGCAGCTCTTGAAGCGAATTGGACATAACTGAAATAGAACGTTGATGTCATGCCCCATTTTTCATACTATAATGCCTGCCATGTGCTCTGTTGATCTTCTAGTTCCGGAGCCTGTAGCCCTCTGCCATGAGAATATGAGATGATGCATGGAATATGTTGAAATCTCCTTTTATCCTTATGAATTCATCAGGTTATGTTTTTCTATTACTTCACCTAAAAAACTCCAAAAAAAATATTAGTCTGCCAGGTTAACCAACTCATGCAGCAACATGGTTTTTTGAATTTCCAATTAAGGATGACAATCATTAAGATGCTTTCAATCAGTTTGCCTTCTTAGGAAGTGTTGTACTTCAATTGCTTGATATTGATGCTCTGTTTTATGGAAGGTTATGCTGTGATATTATGAAAAACTAATTTATAGTTTAAGTACTAACAGGTCTTAAAACTGATTTTCAAATCCTGAAATCTGCTTTGCACTTATCAAAATTTTAAGATCAATATGAGAATTATTTTCAAAATCCTGTTTGCACTAATTTTCAAATCCTGAAATTTGCTTTGTACTTGATCATTCGATTGCTTTTTTGTAAATCTTCCTATATTTAGCGAGAGACTGTGTCATTAGCTGAGAGATATAGACTAACTATTCGCCTTCCCATGACACTTTTTATCTTGCTAAATAAACATATCCAATATTGATACTCTAGTGGAATAGGTACATAAAATTCTTTCTATATTGTTTGATCATGTTAGTCTGTTAAGCTGATATGGTATTATCAAGATATTAAGAAAAGATGCATGAGAAAAGAGTACTCATATTATTTGTATTTTATATGCTTTATTGTTTGGCATGAACAGAATAGTGGTTGACTTCCACAAGGACTGATACTAAGACTTCTTCACCTCCTCGCTAAAACCGCGGATTGCTTGAGAAGTCTTTTTTCAATCATATTGAAGGTTCCCTGATTCGTTGATTTCGACAATACACTGAAGATTATCTAGGAAAGTGAATACAAGATAGTCAACCCTGAAGAATTGCGTGTTAATGTGCATAAAAAGAAGTGATATGAAGGACAGCCAAATTATATAGCAAATATATGTAATGCATTTTTTTTTAAACAATATGTAATGCATTGAAATACTAGATTGAATTACATAATTAGTGTGTTATATTTATATATTGTTTTTTTGTATCTTTTTGTTGTATTGAATGTGTTGCTTTTTGTTGCATCATGTTATTTTTTGTTTCATCATGTTGCTTTTTGTTGCATTGTGTTACTTATTTTGTTTTAATGTTGATCTTTATTTTTGTTTATCTTTGGGACTTCTTTAAAGTAAAAAAATCATACACAGATTTATATTCAATCACCTAAATTGATAAATTTGGATTTGTGAATATAAACCAACCACGGGAAACATAAAGAAACAATAAAAAACCAAAAACTTAGAGCTATAAACAAAAGGAAACAAAAAGAAACAATGGGAAACAAAAGGCAAATAATAAAAATACATTATAAGACATGTTAAATTTGTAACTATTTAAAAAAATGAATTACGAAATTCATATTTTTAAATTATTCTAATTGTTTCAATGTTTAATTTTCTTTTAAATTTATTTTTGGAATGCACATTTTAATTTTTGAGTTTTATATTTTCCATGCTTTTTAGTTAAATTACATTTTCTTCTTTTTTTTGTAAAGAAATTTCTACTTTTGTTCACCGTAGCATTTATTTCAAACTTTTAAACATTTTTCGCATTTATATATTTATTTATCAAAATTAAAAATTTATTACTTTTTAATATATTTTGGACCTTTTGGTTTCTAAAAAAAAGTAACTGTTTGATAAAAAGTTTATAATGTCGTAGCATAATTTTTAATATTTTTAAAACCATTTTTATAAGTTTTATTATTTTTTAAGATTCTAAATATTTTAGAGTTTTTTTTTTCATTTTTTGAGTAAGCTTTTTTTTAAAAAAAAAATTATTTTAATTTTTATTTATTTTATAAAATTTCAATTATTTACTCTGCATATTTTTAGTGTTTTATACGGAGTACATGTTTTTTATACGAATTAAGGGGGTATACGTTCTTTGGTTATTATTATTATTTTTTTAATTTTGAATTTTGTATTTCCATATTTTCTATATATTTCTTGATTAAACTTTTTCCTGATTTATTTCATATTATTTGTTTTGTTAATTTATTTTTATTTTATCTTATTATTAATACTTTTATTTTATTCTAATTACATTCATCTTTTTTACTTTTTACTAAATATTTACACTTTTTCTATCCGAAAACATGTATTGAGTAATTCTTGGAGTTTGTATAATAAAATTAACAAAGTGGATTACGGAGAGTAAAGCTACTGGGCACATGCTTCGTTGAAACGTAACTTCCTCACTTGGTTGGTTATAAGCGTGTAGTCTATTATTGAAAGAAAAGGTTTAGTTAACCTATTTTTGAAAAGAATTTTTAAGAGTGACAAAAGTGATATTATTTTTACTTTTTTGTCTATTTGTGAAAAATTCCCTAAAGTGTTCAATTAACCCCTTATATAGGAGGTTCAGTCCGACCATCGCCAATTGGGGAGGTTCCCAGTGGAATTTTTTGATAAAATTTTTTGAGCATCTTCTTCATTAAGTCTAGTTTACTCATACCAATATTCAGCTAAAAATTCAACCGGGAAGGTAGTCAAATGATTTTTTGAAGATAACTGCGCTGTTAAACAGCACAGTACATTTTGGAAAATCATTTGACTGCCTTCCCAATTTAATTTTTAACTGAAATTTAATATGGGTAAATTAGACTTAATGAAGAAGATGATCAAAAAATTTCATCAAAAATGTTACCGGGAACCTCCCAATTGACGATGGCCGGGCTGAACCTCCTATATAAGGGGCTAATTGAACACTCTAAACTAGTTCAAGGGCCTATTTGACCCTTTAGCCAAAAAAATAACCGGAACCGGTAGCCTACCGGGCCGGTTCCGGTCTACATTCCAACACCTCCAGGCCCGGCCGGGCCTAGGCCTGACCCGAAACCGGACTGGGCCCGGTCCATGACTATTTGACACTGTAGCGACACTGTTTGATAAAGATTTGTTTGCCAAATAAGGAAGTTAAAAAGGTAGAACAACATTTTGGGACTTCCATTTCGGGAAAGTAGGACAAACATTGAGGAACGGAGGGAGTATTTATGAAATTGATTCTGGTGATTCATAAGAAAAAAATTTAAAATATATTTTGTTAATAAAAAAATATGAGAAAACAACTAAAATAATACTATACAATAATTTCAACCAATACAGCCAGAAAAATAACTTCAACCTTATTTTTTTTATTACACCATTCAACGTGCGAAATCAAAAATTACGTGTTTGATATTGAAAAAAATGATTCATAAGCTTTATAAACCAAACAATAAGGTCACCAAACAGGGTATTCAACTATTCATACGTTGGCAACCAGCAGTTGGTGGTAGGTTGGGTGAGCGGTGAGCCCATTGAGTTAGAGCATTAGACAATTAAAAAATGAACGTTTAGTTTATATTTTTTATTTTGAAAATTTTGGTAAAAAAATAAGATCATATTTACTACGGAATATTATTTTATATAATTCCTCGCAAAAAAAATATTTCATATAATTATTACTATTATTAATTTTAAGGGAAACGTACGGAAAAAGTACTTGTGGTTGGGCCCGTTTTCAGATAGGGTCACGTGTTTACATTCTTTACAAAGTGGTTCTATGTGTTTGAATTCTGTTATCACAAGAGGGTTTAAAAAAATCTGAAAAAGACCATTAAAAGTAACTCCGATTTTCAAAAGTACCTGAAAAAATAAAAGAAAAATATCGGAAGATGCGCCTCAATAAGACGACCGCTAGGTCATCTTTCTTTTTTGTTTTCAGCCACCCTTGTCACTGGAAAGTTCACCGGAAAAATGATATTAGCGAAATCATTTTTAAAAAATAATTCAAACAGAACTGAAAAATCCAAAGGTGAAGGTGGTTTGGAGGTCATCTTGACGAAGCGCACCTTTCGGTATTTTTCTTTTAATTTTCCGGACACTTTTGAAAATAGAAGTTACTTTTAACGGTCTTTTTCAGACATTTTTAACAGTGTGACCCTTTTGTGATAACGGAATTGAAACACATGAAACACTTTGATAAAGAATGAAACACATGACCCTGTCTGAAAACGAACCCAACCACAAATATTTTTTCCGTACTTTTTCCTAGTTTTAATATATATACACATATCATGTATGCAATGTTCTAAAAGGCGCTATGCGCTAGTCGGGCGCCAGCATAACGCCTAGCGCCTAGGCGGCTAGACGGGCGCCTAGGCGGGGATTAATCGGAGACATAAAAATTGTAGTTTTATTAATATTTTGCATAAATATGATTAATAATGTTGTGTTTATGTGTACATAAAATATAAAACACATACATACACACACTAACATGCATGAGTGATAAGAGTTTTCACACTTAATAACATATTATACATACTTACTTCTTAACTTCAAGTAATACTACGTAATAATTATTAATAAATAATAATAACACTTAAGAATATATATAAGAACATGTATAGCATTTATATTAATCTACAACTAGTAGTTTTCTTCATATGTGTTGTTACAGTTAAAGATACGTATATCTCTTAGAATACTAAAATAAAAAGCAAAATAAAATGTTCGATGAATCTAGATGTCTAGGCAGCCAATTAAGCGCTCTAGGCGGGTAGTTAGGCGCCTTAGGCGGCCGACTAATTCACCTAGGCGCCAAATCAATTAGTCGGAGCGCCTAGACTAAAATCGGGGCGCCCGACTACCGCCTAGCGCCTAGGCGGGGACTAGTCGGGCGCCTAGAGCGATTTTAGAACCATGCATGTATGCGTGCGAGCCATTGGAGCAAACATATACGTTGAATAATTTTTTTGTACTTCATATTAAAATTTTAAATATGATTTTTCTACTAGTTTTAAAATAATTATATAAATAGTGGAAATATTCATAATGATACTTCTTACGAAAATGCTATTTGTACACGGCAAAGTGTACACGTCATTTTACATGTCAATCAAATTGTCTGTGTACAGAAAATTTGACCGACGTTTTGTGAAGAAAATTGGTTTTTGTGCAGACAAATGAAAAATGTAAGTGTCACAGACAAAAAATTGTCTGTGGTACAAAGACAATTTTTTTTGTCTATTCAAAAACTAATTTTCTTCATAAAACGCCGGTCAAATTGTCTGTATCATACAAACAATTTGACCGGCATCTAATGATGTGTACACGAAGCATTATTATATTTTTTGTCATTAGTAGTAGTAATAATAGTAATAGTAATGTTAGTAGTCCACTACTTTAGTAAGATTTACAATCATGTTCCTTCTAGAAAAGTCTACGTCAAAATGGAGGCGTTGATACTACTCTCTCTGTCCCTATATTATCTCCTCCTTTGAGAATGCACACAAATTAAGATAATGAGTTTTTAGTGGTGGAGAGTTGTGCGGGGAGAGTGAAATGTGTAAAAATGTTTAAGAATGATTGTGAACCACAAATTCTTTATCGAAAAGGAAAAGAAAAAATAATTTTGGATCGGACGAAAAAGAAAAGTTTGATGATAATATGGAGTACTAATATAGGAGGAACATATGATGTACTAAAATACCGAATACTTCCGTTAAAGTTGACTAGGGGAAAAGTAAAACTGAAAAAGCACGGGTGTTTTGATGAGCGATTGATTAGACTCCCTTGCCAGCACCATTCTACAATGATAAATATCCGCGATCGATGTCATCGTGATCTTACTCCAACAATTTGATCATGTCATCATCAGGTTTTAAAATCAATGGTTTCTTCCCCAACCAAACCAAAAAGGGCAACATCAACCTTAATCTAAAAGGAAAAGATTTTTAACGCATAGTTTTCCCGCCCATAAACGTCGACTTCAGTGCTAAATTATTGTATTCGTAAAATAATGTATTGCAACGATTTGGCTCCAGCCGCCATTACAATTGTTTGGAAACCCCATTCCTATTGGCAAAGAGTGAGGTGAGCGTAGTTTATATATAAAAAAAATATTGAAAGCTGCTATTGGACCAAAAGGGTGGTGGGTACTGTTCAATAAAATATGTTATAGGATGCTGGCCTTCCTTGGTTTGTATTGGTGGAAAAGGGTGGTCATACAGTAAATGGGTATGGTACATGCTATCTTTCGTGCCTACCTGTTTCACTATAAAAGCATAGCGGCAACAGCAAACTTTTTCACATCCTTCTCACATTGACGTACGACCTAATAGCAAATAGCATACAAGAAATATATTGAAAAATGAGTTGAAGAATTGAACACCAAAAAAAAAAACAGTTCAGACTGTTGGTTCATTACAAAATGTGTCATCGACAGATTGTGATGTGTAGTAGCTAGAGGGTATCTGCAGATTATACCGTTGCCCGTTTGGTCTTCCGGGATCGAGTTTGCGCCGGTTCCTCTGCCTGCATGGACGGTTGTGGATTCCGCCATTCCGGCTGGAATTTGTGCTGAAAATGTGTGTCTGATGTGTGAGGGTTCCCTTCCCAGCGCTTGAATAAACGATTGTTCGGTGGCGTCGTAGTCAATGGGAGAGAGGTCTGCATTTGTCGGCTAACTGAATCGAGTGGTTATGAGAAGGATGTCGCTTTCAGCTTCGGAATATAAACGCTCCACTTAATGGGTTGTCATTTTTGGGCTGCTTTTAAGCCCAGTAACAATGTGGTCGGGATGTATTATTATTGGGTTTGTGTGTTGTTTAGTTATACTAATAAAATGGCATCAATTTTTGAATTGATTTGTCAGTAGTCCTGTAAACTGATTTATACAATAAAACGAAACGGTTATTTTGTTTTGAGAATAATAAAAGGATAACGTTTTTGTCATTTTATAGATAAATAATTTTGATAGTTATTTCATATATTACGGTTACTGTTTGTAAATGTGATTTTATTAATGTATTATTTATACTACTTACTAAGAAAAATGTTTTTTTTAGTATGTTGCGGTATCAATCCTCATGGTTTGGAAATTTTAATTTGTGACAAAGATAAAGGGACCGCAGATGTGACTCAAAATGTCGTGTTCAAACAAGTGTTCAACAACGTGTAGCATTGCATTATACTCCCTCTGTCCCAAAATTAACTTTTCACTTTCCTTTTTGGGCAGTTCCTAAATTAACTTCATACTTCAAACCTTTCCTTATTTGGCAAAGAAATCTACATCAAACAGTGCCAAACAATGTCCAAACAGTGTCAATGTTTGAACAGTGCAAAACAGTGCACTCTACAGTAAAGTCAAATGAATTTCCTTAATCTGTGTGAAGTCAAACTGAGAACTTAATTTCAAGACGGAGGGAGTATACATTTATGTGATGTTATTGTTTTTGTTTCTTTTATTTCCCACCATTTCACCAATACTTGGTACTTTATATGTAATTATAATATTATGTGTGCCAACCTACGTTTATCTTTTTTGTCATTCATCTACGTGTTCGTGTTGAAGTTATATCATTATTACAACATCTTACATTTTGTTGTCAGATAATTACATCTTTTTTATTGTTCACCGCGATATATTTGGAAATACAATTATAAACCGTGCATCGCACGGGTGAATAACTAGTATAAACATAACGGTGCATCGAAGAGAGTAAAGAGTGCAACTGTTTGCATTTTTCAGTAGAAGCACTCTTTTTATTAGAGAGAGAAGCATACCCTCTTCGGGGTGAAAATAGAAAGGTGGTACTGGTAGTACACTAGTACTTGGTGAATAATGATGATGTGATGACACAGACTTTTAGCAAATAATACGCAGTATAATACTCCCTCCGTTCTCTAATACATGTCTGTCTTTACATTTTGTGATGTTCTCTAATATATATCCCTTTCTATTTTTAGAATCTTTTTTCAATAAATATACCTATATACCTCATTTTCTTTCCTACTTTTTTCATTTGCATTCCTATTTTTTCCTTTACACACAACCCACTATACCTTTTATTCTACCCCTATTAGAGAACGGAGGAGGGAGTATACGTACTAATATAGTAACACATCAATCGTAAGTTTGATTACATACCATAACTGTATATACGTAAACAGACATTATAATAATGTAAAGATCATTACATTGAGAAAATGGTTAATGCTTAAGAAACCACGCACAACTCTGAAGATTCCATTCCATTACATTAGGTTATATTGGGGGTGTTTGGAACTGATTCTGCTTCTACTTCTATTTTAAAGTAAAAGCAGAATCAGAATCAGTTTTAAGAAGCTGGTGTCCCCCAGCTTCCAAAAAAACTGATTCTAGGAGTAAAATAGAGCTCCAGAATCACTTCTGGACTTTCACCCAAACACTCCAACTTCTGCTTCTGCTCCCTGAAAGAGCAGAAGCAGTTTTAGAATCAGATCCAAACACCCCCATTATGCCTTACAATACTAGCCTAACTTGAACGCAAGTACTCGGAAATGAGCTGACATGTGAATTTCAACTCTATCCATCAATCCCAGAGTAGCAAATTTGACTAATCTTTTGTTGGTGATTGCAAAACACATTTGCTAAGGTCAGACTTGTTCTGCTTGGATAACACCCTGCATAAACACAATGCGGGACCACAAACAGTTTGTGTAGAGTTCACTTGCCTCTTGAAATTCAAATGATAACAGTTATCAGCTGTACCTTAAGTATGATTATAGCTGCATCCTTGTGAAGAAACTCGTTATATTCTTCACAAATGGTATTCTGAAACACACCATTAACACGGTGAACTTTAAAAAAAATAGCATGGGATTCTATACAGATGAATATACGGAGTATAATATAGATATGAAATCCCTGAAATATTGGTCATAACTAACTTGTACACAGTTGGGGCAACCAGCATCACCAGAGCAATGACATGATGTGAGAAGTTCCAAGGCAGCAGTCAGAAGCTCAGTAAATAAGGGTTGCATCTACAAAGGTTTGAAGGATCAGATATAATATATTTTGGATAACTGGATCTGTCAAACTAGGACCATTTTGAAACACAATACACACTTAAAGGATAACTAAATATGCTAAAAATGTACTTTGACCATAATTTTTCATGATTAGATTATTTTTAAAAATTAAACATTATTCTGAAAAATTGCTTACAAAAAGTGAGTGACAAAGTTTACGTCAATACAATAAATATTAAAAGTAACGAATATTAGTTAAAAGTAAATAATACTATCCATAAGAACTTGCTACTTATTAGTTAAAATTGATCGTAATATATAATAAAATATTAAACTTACTTGTTAGAAGTTTTAGAAAGTCTCTTTAAATACAACATTCGTAATAGTGTCTAATGATTTTTTAAAAACATCTGATTATGTTGTTATGTTTGTCTCAATATGTACTTTCAGAATACCAAATTTTTATAATTTTAATAGTTGACAATTATATTATATATATTAATGGTCCAAGTTATGTGTTAACAAATCTAGAGTTAACAAATGTAAAAGTCAAATTGTGTTGCATTTTAAAACAGACGGAAGAAGCATGTCTAGCCTCTCCAATTCCAGATTCTCTTTTACATTGCTCAAAAAATAAGAGGTATGATTGAAGAGAATTTAATGATGATCCAGATCAATTATAACTCACCTGTGCTGCAATCCCAGTTCCTCCAGGACGTGGATCATAAAGTAAAATTCTTTCTGGAACATAACGGGAGTCATTAGGGTTTACGCACTCCGAAGCTATGTCAGATGTATTGCAAATCACAAACCTATATGTGCAAGGTTCAGGAAGAAATAAGAGAAGCTAATCACTAAAATATTTTGGTCTTAAAGTTTAAACACCTTTGATCCCTTAGCAGAACCACTATAAATGGCCACCCTCTGAGATTTCAAATGTTGAAAACTCACAAAGGAACTACATGAAGAACAGCATGACAAGCAGCGTGTAAACCTCCTCGAAATGAATAATTTAAGGCCTCAACTGTTTTCTTTATCATCACAGAGACTGGAACCCAGACAGCCTGCTTTGGGCATGAAAATAACATCTATAAAAAAAGAGCAAGAGGGCACTATAAAAGATAAAACATAGATAAAGTCTGTCAATTAGCAATCACCTGGGATTCATAAGAGTAGTTTGGAAGTGACAGTTCAAGGGTGTCAAAAACTTGGTTGCTTTTTTTCCATAACCGGCGGAAACCAAACCAGGTAGTGGTTACTCTGCAAAACTGTGCTCGTGCAGTTGTTCTTGCAAATGGGACATTCAAATTCCTAGCTGGATAGGCCTAATACAACAACATCCAAGCCTTAATCCCAAAACAAAAACAAAAATTGAAAATAAAAAGATGACCATCCATCATTCACATCAACCAGCAACTTATAAAGAGCATACCTAGGTTTCTACAAACTCCAGTAAATGAAACACCTTTTATGATGGCAGGTGAGGATAATTTACAATACTCTGTGCACAGGGTGTTTCAATTGGGTTTGGAATGGGGAGGATATGGAAGCAATTTCTATCTATCAAAATTTCTTGCTTTTTATAGTAGCACATACTCATAGACAATAAGAGAAATAGTTTGCATAAAAGGATAATGCATTGATACTAGTATGCCTGGTGGCTATTATCATGAAACTTGCAAAGACAATTCAAAAGCACTTGAGTAAAATAGTAGGGGGAATGCATGTATGCCTTGATTTTTGCTTACAATGTTACCCCCAGTGATATGAATATCAGTAAGGTCACGAGTTTTTGTGTAATACTTCAAGTCTGCTTCCTGGCACCAAGCAATTTTACTTGATAAATCCATTTCTTTCACAAGATAGGTCTTTCCTTGATTCAAATAAACAGCCCCTTCATAAACCTGTAGAAATTATGTCTTTGTGAATTTGAAATGAAAGGAAATATGGCAAATACCATATCTGATTATTTGGCAGCAGTAGCCAGTTTGATGAAGAATATTAACCAACTCCACCCATACTGCTTAACAACCCATTTGTTCATTTTCTCTCTCAAGTTTTCACTTTTCATCACTATATAAATGACTTGAGGCTGTCCTTTACTCCCTCTCTCCCAAACTATTCACATTAACTTTTGGTCCTCCACAAAATTATTTCCCTTTTTTAGGAAAGCAATATGTGGTTCACAATATTATTCATCATCATCATCATTACCCCAGTTCTGCAAAGGCTCCCACACCTTCGGTGGGGCAAGGGGGGCCGAATGCACGCAGTCTTACCCAAACTATTCACATCAACTTTTGGTCCTCCGCAAAATTATTGCCCTTTTTTTAGGAAAGCAATATGTGGTTCACAATATTACTCATCATCATCATTACCCCAGTGCCGCAATGGCTCCCACGCCTTCGGTGGGTAAGGGGGGTCAAATGTACGCAGTCTTACCCCTGTACTAAAGGGTGGAGAGACTGTTTCCAGCTGACCCATAGTGGTTCACAATATTACTCTTCTAGATAAATCTCAACCACACTGCTTTAACTGTATTAAAATTCGTGCCTGGTTAAAGTGGACAATAAATTTGGGACGGATGGAATATGTATTTCCCAAGTTGTAAATGAGCTTCATCATCATTTCATCATTTACCCCAGTGCCGCAAAGGCTCCCACCTACGGTGGGGTAAGGGGGGGTCGAATGTACGCAGTCTTACCCCTGTACTAAAGCACACAGAGACTGTTCCGGATGACCCATAGTGAAAATCGCGTCCAAAATTGCATGGACTGACTGTTGCTTCATAACAAAGAAGCGCAGACAGTTTAGTGAGCCTTTTTTTTATTCCATCATATTCTCAAGCCAAAAAACTAGTGAATCTTTGACTCCATTGCAAATGATGGAAATAAGTTGTAAATGAGCTTGAACTAATTAAATTAAAAATGGCCCAGTAGGCCAGTACAGTGTTAAGGTATATTAGCACTTTACCAGAAGCCAACTTTGAAAATATCAAGGACCCAGGAAGAACACTTCAATACTAAAGTGAGTCCTCACTAGATATTTGCAACTCATTTACCTGGAAAAATGCCCTACTCTCTTCGATTTCTTCTAGAAGTTCATTCTTCTGTTTATCAATTACTTGGTATCGTCCTGTTTCAATTGCCCGAACATTTACAGCATTTGAGGGAACTTTCTGAAAATGTAATTAAAAATAATGAAATAAAATAGCTTGAAGATGTGCAAAAGTGTCAAAATTGTCAATACTTCAGCTAAGCAATTAGAAACTACACCGAACAACAGAATACCTCAGGCCCGATGTAGCTCCAAATTCTAGCACTACAATCATGTGACACATCAGTACTCAGATATCCCTTATCTTTTAGTGTCATTACTGCAGCTTCCAGTCCAGGACCAAAATACTTCTCGTCGTGATGCAGGCTTAGTGGGTGTTCGAAAGCAGCACATGCCAGATGTTGTTCGAGCACCTGTGGAGATAAGAAATTTAAGAAATTTAAGTAATTTTAACAAAATTTAAGCTTAAGAGATCGGTGAAAGAGTATTAATAAAGTCGGAAGGAGGATTAATAATAAAATATAATAGCAAGTGTTTAGGGTAAGAACCTGTGGGTTATTAGCATCAATATGACAACACTCAACTGGACTCTTGAAAAGTTTGTTTGGGAGCTTCATGAAATATTGATCCAATGGCCCTCCAAAAGCTACATAGATAGCGATTGATGGATTTCCCCTTCTTCCTGATCTTCCAGCTTGTTGCCATAAGCTGAGTGAAAAACACGAAGGGCTGCCTAGTAAACCAAGACCATACAGCAGCATGGAGCTGACCATCTAAAGAAAAAACTGAACATTTACCTAGCTATACTACCCGGAAAGCCTAGATGTAAAGTCACATCAATGTGTCCAACATCAATTCCCAGTTCAAGAGCATTTGTGGCAGCAATACCGCACATCTTACCGCTAAAAAAGTCGTGCTCAATCCTTCTCCTATCCTGCTACATCAAGAAATGATGTCAACGCATTCCATTTAAGTGAAGACCTGATATGGAAATCAAAATGTAAATATGTAGTTGCTTTTGTCATAGTACATCTAATCAGTTCATATATGAGAATAAAATATAAAGTTTACTATAGGTTAAATAAGGAATATAGTAAATTAAACAGTGTGACAATGTTAACCCTCATTACAATCCCCTTCTATAAAGCTTTTTGACCTCTGGACATAGGACAAGTGAACCTCATGTTAAGTATGTAGACATGATCCATTCTGAATTGGGTGAAAATGATGACTTACTTCTCATGCAGTTTGCTAATTTTGCAACTTTCTTAATATATAACTCAAACACAACCACATAAAGACAACAATAATTACGAGGTAATCCAGGACGAGCTGCTGGAGCCCTCGTCCCTGTGGCCCCCTTGCCTTGAGCTATCTTCTGTCTATGCGAAGCTTTGTTTGAGAATGAATGAAATTTCAATTTTGATTCATTCAAAGCTACTATAGTAGCTCTTTTAGCTAATCAGCTCGGAATAGAAAATGAAGCAGATTACAGACACTCAAATCATGTTATACTAATATTAAGTAAGACTATAAAGCGGCCTTGATGCTTATTGAGACAAGTTCAGTTAAAAGGGAAAAAAATTGCCAGAGAAATTGCAGTAGCAAACCTCTGCAACATAGCCAGCTCGGTATGCACAGATAACATCGACTAAATGAGGTGCTGATTCCTGAAGTATCTCGCGCCTTATGATAGCCAGGCATCACATACAAGTTATGTTTCATATATAAAGACCAAGATTAGAAATTAAGGTTATATCACATACGTGTAGCTTAAGACAAGCTCACAAAGTTTGCGCGTTTTGCAAAATGCAATACAACGAAGCCCATGCTGCACCATTTCAGCAAAAATGTATGATACCTCCAACATAGGACTGCATAAAGGGTAATAATTATCAGAAATAAAGCATCTCCTTAAAAGAGAAAAACACTTGAGAAAATAAGAAGTAAATATGCATCAACCAAATAGCTAGCCACCACCATATGCATGAGTATAACAATGGTGTGGATGTGTTTATGGAGCTTGAAATATATACATTAACTCTGTTCAAGCATTACAGTCTAATGTGACTTAACATCACCATTTTCCCAAATGTGAAGGAATGTACATTTTTCGTAAAGAATAAACTCATCCAACAACTTTAACACCTCATTTTCACCAAGTAAATCTTTAGAGTCAGGCCTTAACTCACAGACCGGTCCCAACAATGCTTTTGTCTATGGGCTTCATTATGTTAGTTAAACCAATTCAATATTTCAATATGCAAAACCTTCAGATCCTTAGTTAGATATTTTTCTCTTAAGCTAGCTATGTTTCACCTCTTTTGCTGGGAGTCTCCTACTCTTCTTTTCAGAGCTGCACTGTACATTAGTGTAGAGCTTACATAACAAGGATAGATTAATCATACAAGCATGTTACTAGTTCAGTAGTCTTAGTTCAGTAGCAGTTCCTTTTAAGTTCTATGTGGCTGCTATCAAGTGTTTTAGACTATGTGGCTTAAACGTTTAGTTACTTTCATGAATTCTAAAACTTTATTTTAAAATTATACTACCTCCGTCTCGGTAGACTTTGCCAAGTGCAAAGTAGGTGAGAAATAAGAATAGTAAAAACTGTGTGGTTGAGATTTGTGCAGAGGAGAGAGAAATGTGCAGAACCACAAATTAATTGCTTTAGTAGGAAAGTGGCAAAGTTTTTTGGGACAACCAAAAATGGAAAGTTGGCAAAGTCCAAAGGGACGGAGGGGGTATTTGTTATTGCATGCTAGTTAGTAGTTTTTGGTTCTTAGGACTTCTATATAAGTTATTCCCTCACACTTAAATGAGCTTTACAAATGTTTCCCTAAAATTTTATATGTACATGTTAGATATACACCTCAGCGTGGCTCGAGACTCATTTTAGCCTTTTAAAACCTTGCTTACGACTGAACTAGTTTACTACAATTGAGATGTCATAACAGAAAGGATGCATTAAAGAATCTTAACTTCGTAAGTTGGGCCCAAAATATTTTATAATAAAATAGAGGTTTTTCTAATATGAGTATTACTACATAGAAGTATTATTGTACTGGTGTTTTTCTGTAGAGATTTAAACTCTGTCTTGTAGTTGGATGATATTTTGGGAAATATTTCTATTTATTTAACAGGTATCAGATAAATGTAATGGCAGAATAAATATACAGAGGTAATCAATTAACTTTCAAACATCAACTACACCATTCCACATTTCCACCTCAGCAACTCACCTAATACCAAGGAACTGACAACTGACGTTCTTCAACTAACTACAACTGATATTCTTTTTTACTTTTGCAGTTTTGCTATATTAATTTAAACTAGCAAAGTAGCAAAATTACAATGATCAAGGTCTCTACACATTAATTTAAACTCGGGGAAAACAATGGAGAAAGGAAACAAGCTGAGCATTTCTCCCGAGAACAGACAATGAGCATGCATTACCTTGATCTTCCCACAACCACACTTCTATATCCATCAGTAGAGTTGATAGCATTTGTACCCTTTTTACTTCTCTTTGAAACCTGCGAAAGAATGATGCCAAAGTGGTACTCCTCAAAATGACCAATGAGTAGTGGAAAAACAAAACATTTATCAAGGCCCTACCGTTCTGAGACACACAGGAGGATTCCAGAGCACAAATGTTTTTGGACCAGAAGGGCTACCATCATTCTGAATCAGCTCAATTGCTGGCAAATTTGCAAGCTCCTATACATATCAGAACTTTTAATTGGTTAACAACATAAACAGTCACCAGGAGAGTATAGCTTGGTTCATATTGAATGCAACTGCCCCTGTTTGAGGTTTATTTGCATGCTAATACTAAAACATATCACACCCTAACACAAGAATTATATGTATGACGTATCTTCTTGAAAAATTAACTATCTTGCTGTTAGAGAGGGTCAAGAGATGGAAAATTCAAGGTTAGATTATGAAAGTAACCAACTGGACCAATGAGCTACGAAAATGGTACAAATCATTAACCATACCCTGAGTCCAACACACTGAAAAATTTATGAACAAACAGCAAAAGTCACAACCTTAGTGTGGTCAGCAGGGTTTGCAGAAGTGGCAGTAGAAAATATAAAAGAAGGATTGCTACCATAAACTGCATGAGAATTCATTAGCACATATGTCCTACATTTATAGGCGAAACTATATAGCAATTAAAATTATGTAGACTGAAATGGACGGTAACCATGAGAGCAGAGCCGACGAAGCCTTCTCAAAATAAGGGCTGTATGACATCCAAATGCGCCCTTATAAGCATGTGCTTCATCTAAAATGATAAACCTAAATTCAAGAGAACGGAAGTATGTAAAAATGATAATAATAATAATAATATTAATATTAATATATTTTAGATGATGAAGATATTGATACTCACACTTTCTTTTATTAATTGCTCCACTTTCCTTCTACAGAATTTTTATTACTTACTCCAAGTTCTTTATTGAATATATATGATCTTATAAAAAATTATTAATGCTCTTATTTTTCATCTTCTCTCCATTTTTCTTGCTATTTCATCTACTTTCCCCTACTTTTTCCAAAAAAATATTAAGGAGCCACATGTGACTATGTGAGTATATGACTCTACTATGGAGTCATGTTCATGTGTGGCCTCCTCATAACCACTCATTTTTATAGTGAGAGATCCCACTCTAATAGTGAATGGCTATGATGAAGCCACATATTTGACATATGCTAAATGACTCCATAGTGGAGTCATATGTCTCCATAAAAATTTCCCTACTTTTTTACATACAATTTAAACACCTACAATTTTTACTCATAACTATTGTCAAAAGACTACAGAAGCAGTCAAGCAACTAATAAAAGGTGAAGTGAGTCATAATAACAGTAAAAGAAAAAACAAACATTATAAACCACCTATAGTTACAATCTTAAACTTAGTGAACTGAATTATAGAGAGAAAGCAGAACTCCAAGAGGAAAGGAGTTGACATCATTTGCAATTGACAAGTAAATGTTCAATTGTGCATTAAAATTTCACCGTAGGTTAGAAAAGATCCGTCTGAATTGCCCATGAAATGGCAAGATAGACATATGTAACATATCTGGATTTGTGATCATCTGCATATCAGTAAATGATGAGCTCAGCATCCACACACGGGACAACGAGACCTTAAGACTTAAGAGATCACAAGAACAGAGAAAAATATTTCTGCTACATAAATAATCAAAACTTACTGCAATACCAGTCTAGAGTTTTCACGTTGCCACGTTCTATCTGACAGAGAAGTGTCTCCATCATAAACGCCAATGTTTATGTTATGATCCAGTTCATTTGTCATGGCCAATAAAGCTCTTAGTTGATCTTGTGCAAGAGCCTTCAACAACAAAATTTGAACCATTCAACAAAGTCACAAACAATTAACCACTCAAGAAAGTAGCGAAGTCACCAAACCTTAGTTGGGAACAGGTAAATTGCACATGCTAACGAATTGTAGGATAGAACTTCAAGAACAGGAAGGTTGTAGCAAAGAGATTTCCCACTGGATGTCAATGTTGCCACAACTACATCCTTGCCAGCAAGAGATGCCTGAACCGACTCAGCCTGCATATATTGAGCAACAATTAAAAGATACCTAGTAAGAAATGGCCCTTGTTGTATAGAAAAATTGTACTCAAAAGATAATGACATACCTGGTGGCTATATAACCTAGTAATACCAATATTTTTCAGTGCAACCTTTGTAAGTTCTGAAAGTTCACTTGGAATCTCAACATAAGTGGCATTCCGAGCATTGATCTCTTCAACATGAACAACCTACATAAAATATATGCAAGCTTGTAAGCTACTGATTATTATGCCCTGTTAGGTCCAGCAACTATCACTCGAAAGGGCATCAAAGAGAAAATATAGCACTAATCATAGAGGAAAAATAAACAGGAAAGCATCTAGAACAAGTAACCTGTCCTTTAGATCCAATGCATCTCCTAAGATGTTCCAACATTTCGACAGGAAGCATGGGGTTTGTATCCTTCAAGATGAAGACAAATATTTAGACAGAAAAATCAGCACCATATTTGTGAAAGATCATAACAGATTAGGATGTCCAAGTAGAATTAGACCCACAAATGCTTCACTGCCAAAAGATGGCTACAAGTTTATCATAATAAAATCAATAGCAACGAGCCAATAATAATATGGTAATAATCAACACTCTTACCACACAGTGGCATCTGCAATGTGTTGAAAGGAGCAGCATTACATGAAAACTATGAGATGTAAACAAGCATTTACTACCATCAAAACGTCAAAAAATGTCTTCATATGGACATCATAATTGTGAAAGGGGTATGAGGAAGGAGCAACCATAAATGATCTGAAGTATCAAGATCCTCCGTTAAATGGTAATTTAGATATCCATGTGAGAACAAATCAATATGCAAAGAGTTGTAGATCAAGGAAAAATCATTAGCAATGGAATTGAGAATTTTAACCTCACACCAAAACTAGATACTAATATTAAGATGTTTTTACAGTAATAAAGTGATGTGTCAAATTGTCAACATTTCATTTTTCAACCAAGACAGCTTCATTATGTCATAAATTTCTCAGCACCCACAGTCTGCCTACTCTGCTGGTACAGCAATAATGTAAAGAACTACAAAGAAAGAAGAGATTACAAAGAGTGAACCCTACATGACAAAGTGCTTTAAACGAATGAGAATCTGATGGTTTCCCCTTTTTCTCACTGCACTGATTCACATACAGAATGAAATCTTCCAAGGATAAATTAGAAAAGTTGATCCCATCTTCAAGCTGCATGATAGTGTTCTGGTTATTTGTGAGTTCAGATAGTAATAAAACTGTGGATATGTGAAGCATATCCAAACACGCCATAAATCACATGCATCTTGCTAAGAAGGAAAGTTTTCTCGTACTTGCATATTTCACATGCCAAAGCTTTTCGTTATCTATAAACTATGTAGAGCCCCAGAAACAAGTCACTTCAAGGCACACCCCCAAACTGCTTGAAGTTATACAGTTTCGATAGTTCTATTTGATGCACAATAAATTTAACGCTAGTACCTTTTTGTTTCCTTTGGTTAACCTATATTCCTATTCATGATGTGCATGTTCTATTTACATTATCTACTTGCCATGGGGCATTAGTTTAGCATTTATCTTAACTCATTCTCCAGTCTAGGTATTTCAGGCAAGTGGATACAACATATGTCGATGACAGATTTGGAATTTCATTTCATTGTTTTTTGCATGAATTATAAAGTTAACTACTTTTTTGAAAACTAATTGACATATATAGTCAATGCTACCCCCTAAACATAGTTGGAATCAAGTGTTGACAGTGATTATTGTTATAGTAATGATGATGGTTTGCCTAAAGAATTGACAATAGTTTGATATGGCAATGGTATAGAATTGAAAGACAATGCCAATACATGAAAGTCATCAGAAATTAAACAAGGCAGGAATCAGACTAAAAGATGCTATACATAAGAAGAAAAAGAGTTGCAAAATCATCAACTAACAAAATATAGAAGCCAAAAGCAGTAGTTTCCAAGTACTCCAAGTGAAATGGATACAAGAAACCACAACAGATTTTTGAACATCACAGGACCTTACGTTAAATGTATATGAATACGAAATATCCAAGGACGTCGTAGCCAGTTCAAAGAATAGGTGCATGCATAAACTCACATACCACAAATGATCTTAAGGCCTTCATGACACTTGTATTGAAGCACTCTTGCCTTCTCTTCATTGAGTTGACAATCTTTGATTGTGAGATAGATTTTTTAGCATCTGCAAAACACTATTGGTTCAATACTTCAATCCCAAAGGAAACACACAACTAATGTGGAAGACTTGCAAGTGGTGGGGAACAAGCTTACCATCATGCTGATCTCTCTCTTCAGTTGAAGTTTTGAGAATAACAATGCGGTTGGTAGAATTCATTATCACATGATAATCGTCAACAATTGTTATAACCTGTAAAGCACAACAAAAGGTATTCTTGGGAGAAATTTGAATTTACTTTATGGACCTCGACAGTCTACCCTCATGCAAGTTGTCTCATAAGTCATAACCAATAACTGGATGTTTATAATAAAAAGTGGAAGTAGTAGTGAATTTCAACATATATAATTCAAGTTGAGCGTTGTTGATATTGAAATACTGACTGAATTGGGAAAACAATAACTGGGATACAACTAATAATAGTACCTTTGCACACAGGTCAGTGAGATGCTCAACATCTACTATACTGGCTTGGAATCCAAATTTGCCAAGTTTATCGAGTGCTCTCTTCAGAGAATACACAGTAACTTCTCCACTTTGAAGTTGAATGACAGCATAGTATACATTTATGAAAGAAAATAACTTCATTTTATTTTTCAACCATGATGGGCACATGCACAATTTATTTTTGCCTGAACATGGATCCATATCACTGTTCTGTCTGCGAGCTTCAATGCATATGCAGTTCCCTGAACTCGGATCAGTTAAGCAATTAACTGAGTCTAAAATCATAACAAACTTAGATGTCTGTTCATCTATACTACTGTTAGATGACTGCAGTATGTCAAAAATGAACTCCTCAGTAGGAACTTGTGTCTTCTTATCTTGGGAATTTAGCTTGCGCTTTCTCTGCGATGAACAGGATGAAATGTTGGAATTTTTACATTTTTTCAAATTAATCTCTAACTCAACATCATTTTGATTTTTGCAGCTAAATGCACTGCTCAAAACTGACAGGTCTTCCGCCGTATCAGCCCATGTTGATTCAGATTGCTTTGAAGTTGCGGATCCTGACACATCTGAGAGTGCTGCAGATTGATCTGACTTGTCTCTATCCTTCTTTGCAAAAGGAACAAGAACCAAAAAATCGCCATCACCAAGTGAATAGCTGCTTAACCTATTTTCTAGTGCCAATTTTGTTCCCTGAACAGAGCAACACAGGGGGGAGGAAGTAAATTTGATAAGAAAACGACTCCTACATAAACGTAATTTCCAACAAGTATCAAGACTAACTATCTAGTGCCAACCAACAAATCACACAAACGCAAAATAAAACTTTAAAAGCAATACTATGAAGGGACTTTCGCCACAGAACATTACTCCGTATATTATAGTGGACAATAATCAATTTAGATGGTCATTAAGCTTGTAGCATAACTAACTTTGTGTGTCCGTGTAAGGCTCTCAGTGGTCTTTCCTTTATGTTCAGGACACGTGAACTTAGAAAAATAAATTGTGGTGTAGAGATTTATGTATAGAACATAGATGAAAGAAGTAATAGACCACTTAATTCTTTCACTAAAATGAAAGGAAATGAAATAATTATTTTGGGACAATCCAAGGAAAGTTTATCTTGTGATGGAGGGAGTATACTCCAATAAAGCTACTCCATCTTGGGTGGAGGTACCTGAAATTCGGTTTTTCTTTCAGGTAACTATACTATCATGCCAAACTAATAGTAGCACGCTAACAAACACACGCATACAGTCATACATAACTAAACATATGCATTACTATCGAAACGATTAGAAAGAAAACAAAAATATAAAAGTTTGTATGCAAAGCATAGCACACACAGATAAAGAAGCAATTAATATATGGCTGCAGGAAGAATGCAATTGCCTTGAAAAAGAGATGGAAATTGGGGGAAGAAGATGCAGGGACAAAGGTCTGCTTGAGAATGAGCTTTAGTTGTTGAACGGTAATGTCCGACGAAACCGAAGCAGATGTCTTCTCGCCGGAGAGACTCCGCACTTCGATCTTTCGCTGGAAGCAGTCCGACATTTCCCCACACTGACACGCGGAGCCTTTAGCGTTCGAAAATATAAATTCACCTGGCCTGGTCGTTGTAGAAGGTGGGCTGAAAAGGGCAGTTTTAGGCAAGGAATGGTTTAGAGATATTAAGCGGGTGTTCGGGTCTAATTACAAATCTGATTCTACTCCTGCCCGGAGCAGAAGTTGAGTGTTTGAGTGAAATTGCAGAAGTGATTTTGGTGCTCTAATTTACTCCTAGAATCAGTTTTTCTTGAAGCTAAGGGAGACCAGTTTCTGATAACTGATTCTTATTCTGATTTTCCTTTAAAAAAGAAGCGGGAGCAGAATCAGTTCCAAACAACCCCTAATAATTACGATGTAAGAAGGATGTTTTTACTCGCTGGTGTGGTCTGGTCTGTTTAAGTCTGGTTTGATCTCGTCTGGTTTGTTTATGTTAGGTCTGATCTGGCCTGGTAAACGTTTGGTCTCTGTGTTTTTGATAACTACGGCAGTCAAGTCTGGTTTGGTCTAGTCTGTTTAAGTCCGGTATGCTCTGTTAAAGTATGGTCTGATTTGGTATGAGACTGAAAATAGTCTAAGCAAAAACATCCTAATTTGACATAAGAATGGCGGTGGTATTCCATTATTCCCTATTATACTCATAAAATCTAGCATAAGGATATAAAGGGCTTGTTTGGTAACCCTGTTTTTGGGCTTATCAGTCAACCTTTTTACCAAACACGTAACTTTTGATTTTGTGTAATAATAAGACTAGTTTAGTAACGCGCGTTGCGCGTTCGTGGTAATGTCCAAGGCCATTGTAACAACATTAATTCCTCGGTTTAGGTTGGAGTGAATATGAGTAATATCAATACATTATTTGAATACATAGTTTTTTATATAAAGAATACATATTTTGTTATTTACAAAAATTACAAAATAAATTAAAATGAACTTTATGAAGGGAACACAAAAATGTGGCAAATTTTATAAACAATAATTGGTCTGATATGGCATTCTGGCCTCTAATGTAAATTGAAAAGTCACCCATCTCACTCACACATATGCACAAGTTAAAAAAAGAGAACCGATGCCAAACATACATAAACTCCAGAAACAAAAAATGGCCTCAAATCATAGAGCCAACACCAAACTCCAATAGTCTATGGGTTTCTCCTGTTCAACCTCTTGCACTTCCTTCACCGTCTTCTTCCCCTTCTTTGAGTTGTAGTACACACTCATGAAGGTGCCTATGATTTTATACTTGCGCCTGCTGCCCTGCAGTGCTCATAGAGCCCAGCATCAAACATCCTCCAGAAGCTCTTTTCCGACAAATCAGACATTGGCAATGAAACATAATGGGGTGAAACTTTAAAGTTGGTGTGTTTCCTCCCTAAGTCGTGGTTTAAACCCTGAATGCCCACAAAATGCAAGTTTCACCCCAAGTAATTTTTAACAACAGATTCTCTCATGAGGAAATAAGCACATAATACACTGCTTCGTATTTCACATTTAGGCTTAAGGTCGGTGCGTTTCCTTTAAAACACATAAATACACTACTTCTAGTATAGCATGTTAAACATAATTAATCAACTCTTAGTAACTGGATTTTAATGAAAGTGCAATTTTCTGAAAACACGAGCAAACAAGTAAAATCAAAAGTCAAACTAAATGGCATCATGAGCAGTTTTCTCGTATTGAAATCAGCGATAAAAAACTGGCGTATCAAATAGGGAGTAAAATTCACTGTTACATGCAGTCTTGTGATAGATAAGGAAGGTGATGCTGCAACAATAAAATGGAAATATATTAGTTCTAAAGAATTTCTTATTCAGAAAGTAAGAACAGTATCAATTTTAATAAAGTTATTATTAATAGTTATGAACAACAGGAACAAACTCATTTTGTTTAAGAGCATAGCATAATAAAAATTTAAAAACGAACAAATTGATACACCGTTTTCTAATTTGAAGATTGAGATGAAGAAACAAAACCAACTCAAAGAATTTTTTTTGTGGGGGAGCTGCGAACTATAAGTCTATGAACTTACAAGCTGCCTTTTTATTCAAGACACTTCGAAGAAGAAGAAATATTTATCTTCAGTCTTCTATAGTTGAACAAATAAAATAATCACGGAAAAAGAGAAAATTATTCAGAGAGGTTTATAGCGTCCAAAATAGTGAGATGACATAACTCTTTGCAAAGCCACTTTACTGGTAACCTCCTACAAATATTCTTAATCTCGAAATATGATGTCTTCTTGTTCAAAGTAGATAGTATAGAAAAAAGGATGATGCAGCTGCAAATGTAGATATTACTCTCTATTAATAACATGAATAGAAATATAGAATAACAACTAAAATATGCAGGAAGATTGCTATGAAATGCAAAAAGACTTTGTAGCAATAAGCTGCTGTTATTTTTCAGAAACGATCTCCCGAAATGCAAAAAAAATTGCCTTAATTGTTAAAGAATGAAAGTAAATGATTTCTATGCAAGGAAGAACAAATCTGCAGTCATAACGTTCTGATTTTTGCAAAAAGAAAAAGCTGTGTAACATGTAAGTATAAGTGTCTAAATATGATGATAAGGATTGACAATCAAATGGAGAAAGACATTGATAAAATATGCATGAGAAAAATCTGCTGAATTTGGTTAAATCCTCAAGATTCAAAAGTGTAACACTTGAGATTTAATATAAATGGATTAATAGTACTACTCATACCAACAGAGGTGCATCTCCTTTTAAGGGAGCTCATCACCCAAGAACTCCAAAGTTAAGCGTGCTAGCATGAGAGTAGTCTTGGGATGGGCGACCCCCTAGGAAGTTTCTCAGGGCGCGCATGAGTGAGGACAAAGTGCGCGGTAAAGGCTCGTGGTGGTTTGTGGGGACAGTACTATTGGTCCGGAGTAACTACCTCGGGTCCTGCGCGGCCGGGGTGTTACAAAAAGTATTCACGCATAGCCTATAATGCTTAGGACAAGATACTCAGCTTTAAGGTGAAGCAAAGTTACCTAACGTCATGTAAGCTGGGGAGTTTTCCTTACAAGCAAAATGTGAAATCATAGAGTTATTTTTATGACAATCAAAATACATATGAAAGCTACATTTATCACTCCAGACCCTTCAATTACAAACTTCAACCGATGTATTTTTTCCTTCTCTTTAAGGACCTGTTTGGATGGAGTGTTTGGAAGTGTTAGTAATGGAAGTGTTAGTAAGTGTTAGTAAGGGCTCGGAAGGGAAGGGAAGTGTAAGTGTTAGACATAATTTTACCTTGTTTGGGAGAGTCAAATGAATGAAGTGTTAATAATGGAAGTGTTAATAATTTTACCTTGAGGCAAAAGAAACGAGTAAAGAGAAGAGATGAAAAAACAAATCATCAGACCCGTGGGAAAGACATTCGAAGTGAAATGTCGAAGTATTTTATGTTTTTCGGGTAAATGAGAAGGGTAATAATTGTCCAACACCTCAAAACACTCCAAATCGGGGTGTTAAAAAATGGACAATTGAGGTGTTGGGAAGGTTATTATTAACACTTCCTAACCATTACTAACACTTCTTAACACCTCTGGATTTTTCTCCCAAACAAGTGTTAGCATCAACACTTACTAACACTTCCATTACTAACACTCCTCAACACTCAATCCAAACAGGCCGTAAGAGACAAATACACATCAATTTAAATTGAAACAAAGAAAACAGATAAAAGAAGCAACACGATCAAGGAAAATAATCGCTACTAATTTAGGAATGAACTGGACTTGAATATAAAGGGAATATATACTCCGCAATTAATTAGAAGAGAATAAAAACATATAAAGGATGCGAAGAAATCCAAAATTTGTTCAATACCAGGTGCCAAATATGAATAGGCGGATAATCGATGACAATATCCATCCAAATAAAACAACCATGGCTGGGGCGCACGACAACCATGACATATCCAAAACGTGAACGGAAAAGAAGTAGAGGGAGGGTCGGACAGAATCATGGCGAGGGGAAAGGAAGGTTTAATTGCGCACTCATCAGCAGTATTTGTTTATCCCGAACCGTGTGAAGTCGCATAAGACATACTATGGTTTTAACGGCATAGTAGATCGCTGTCACCCTTTATTATGTCATAACAGCAATACGCTAGACTTATTATGCACCGAGTACAATCGGCCAATGCATGAAGGGCAACGAACATATTTTTCTTGACCATTAAACCCCTAACAAAATTCATGCTTATAGAAGAAAAGGAAAATGTAAGGTTGTAGTTACTTCTCTTGATCTAATTATCCCTTTATTTCATTAATAAAATATATTTTAAATTTAATTTTCTCATAAATCAGCAGAATCAGCCAATGCAACCACTTCAGCCAGAATTTCATAACTTTCAGCGAAATCAGCAGATTCAGTCGATTTCAGTTTTACCAAATATGCTCAAAGACATGTTCAAAAGCAAATCCTTTTATAAATTAAATGTGAGCTTTTAAGATTTTTCCGCCCCTAAATGCCTTCATTATTTTGTCCAAGACAACATAAACCTCACATACACATCCCAATAGTCAAAATAAAAAAAATAAAAATGAAAATAGCAGAAACAAATTAAAACTAAAATAATAGAGAGTAGTGAATACTAGACAGACTCCATATGACATGTCAATTTGTTTCACAAACTTTGATAGTCACTAGCCTTTTTAAAATTTAATTGAGGTGAGTTGTATCGAATTGACTCCCTTCCTCCCCATTTCTTGGCATGCACATCACAATCTGCATTCTTGTCAAACTGCATTCATTATCCTCTCCATCCAGCCTCTTGCGCTTTTAATCTATTTTACCTTGCTCGCACACACATCTACCTTCCACCATCTACGTCCCTCTTACTCGGATCTTTCACTCTTTCCCCGCCAATCTAATTAGACATTTTGTTACCACTCCAATTTTGCATTCTGCCGTTAGAAACCCTAAGCCAAAACCCATGTAGATTCACCTTTTATGCAATGTTGTCTTCCATTAGATGGGACAAAATTTATCCGCATTGCCTATTATAGCACAAGTAAAACAAAAATTGGCCCATTTCTCGAATTGAAATTTTACCTAGAAGCTAATGTCACCTTCTTTTGTAGCTTTAGTCGCCTCCTCATAATCATATCAATATCCGGAACTACATTCATCAATTTCACAAAAGACCCAATAAAATTTTCAAAACTTTTACACAATTTGAATAATTAAGAATTCTGTTAGTAAACTATGAATCGGGATCTAAAAATTTTTCTCTAGATAGTCGAACCAACACGTGTAAATCTTCATCCTCCAATTTCCTTTTATCAAACAATCAATCAAGGACCATCAATAAGAATTTTTATCATATTAATTACATGATAGAATTAAAATGTGTAACATCTTGATCCCAAATTAGTAATTGAAGGACCTTCGGCGAGTTTCCAAAGTGGAGTCAAGGTACCCCTAAAAAGAGATAAATCCACACACATCATTGTCTTCGATTGTGTCGAACCCGGAATTATTACTTCATCTTCTTCCTCCGTGCTTAGACGATCATAAGTTTGTTCCAAAACTTGTGTGTGGCCTTCATACGTGTTTGAAGCCCTTTTCCCAAAATAGTGAAATCGAGATATATCCATCTCTGCTATCTACGAACTAAATCACCGAAATACTTAATGCTCCACAACTTAGGGAACTAAACTCTAACTCTGTCGCATATTCATAATTCACGACATTACAGTCTTAGAAAGAGTCTGTTGAGGTTTGTTCCTTCAACCCTTGGACCCAACACGTAAGCCCAAAGGTTTCGAGTGGAGTGCGTGTAAGAATGTCTAGCCCAACAACTATCAGATGGATCAGGAAAACAAAGGTAATAGCAGGCAATGTAAATAGGTATTATTAACTTCGTAATAACTCCCCTAAGTACAATCTACTTGCTAAAAGGGCGCGTCGGCCGTTCGTCTTACAAGGCAATAGAAATGCTGCTAGTAAGAATGCTGGAGCTAGTATGCTAAGAATAGAAAGTTGCCAACCCTTTACAATGAATTAAATGCTTCTATTTATACCCGCCAATGGGCAGGTGGCTCTGTGGACGTGGCAGTCTGTGGACCGCTGGTGCCCCAACTACCAAATCTTCAGCATTAAATGCGCTTCCCGCCAGAATCTAGGTTTCCCGCCCAATTAGTGGGGACGTTCGTCCGTCCGGAGGGTGAGTTGGGTCGCCCCAGGTGATCACCAAGAGATACCAGTCGTACGTCTTCTGGCCTTGGACTGGATTCCCCCTGATGACCACAGGCTTGCTCTGGAGACGTTCGTCGTCATCCCCGGCGGCCCGTAGTCCTGCTCATTGTCTTAGTATAGACGTTCGTCGTCGGGGAGACATTGGGCCTGAACCCCCAAACTCCGGACGTTCGTCCTTCTCTTAAGAACCATGGGCCTGCGGGCCAGCGTTGTCCTTTCACTAGACGTGCGTCTGGTCAACTGGAGTTAATGGGCCGGGCCTCGGCTTGGGCCCTTAACCCAACACAAGTCCCCCACTTCTGATGTTCTGAGCATGCGCAGGACATAAGGAAGTATGAGCTCCCTCGAAGTAGACGTCCGTGTCTTGATACTTGCGTTGTTGCCTTTGGTGTAGGCGTACGTTCGTGGTCATGGTGCTTGACAGCTGTTGGCGGTTCAGGAAACGAGGTGACGGCTGTCGTAGCGGCGGTGCATTTTCCCGAGGAAATGTCATCATTACGCTCTCGCCCACGCACAGCGCGTGAGCCGGAGTATGCTCCTCGCCACGTGTCAGCCCCTCGTTGGTTCCCCCATCGGCGTTTCTCCTATAAATGCCGGGTTTTCCCTCTGGATTAGGGTTCCCGATTCTTGCTCTCTTGCTCTCGAATTCCTGCAGCTCTTCGATTCTTCCTCTCCGCTTCCGAGTTCATTTAACCCCTTCGTCAGGTAATTCCTCTTCTGCCTCTTTTACTGTTCTGGTTTCTTGCCGAAATGACTTCAATGGAGATCTCGTCAAGCTCTGGTTCCGATTCATCGGGTTCCTCTTCGGGTTCCTCTTCTGACAATGCGAATGCACGCTCCTTGGGAAAAGTTAGTGTTTCCGGAACATCGGGTTCGGCCACGACAGTGGGAACCATCCGGGCTGATGGTGAGTCGGGTGGTGTTCCCCAAGGTAGTGGGAGCAGTGCTAGGGACGGGGATGTCGATGAAGCGGTGGACGTTATTGATGCAGTCCCCCTGAACGAGCGCCCCGCCGATTATGACTCCGGGGAAGAGGCCGAATCAGGTTCTGACATGGAGGTGTATGACCTGGGCATCCCCACGGATATGGAGCGCCACATCTGTCCGATCAGAAGTGCCCTCGACCATGATCAGGTCCTCTCCCGCGTTGCTCTAAACAAAATCCGCACTTTCTTCCCCCCGCCGTTCGTCTGGAGCGTAAGAGGCGCCGAGCACGTGATGAGGCGACGCCCGGGGATGATTGTGCTTCACCTGGATTCCGTTGAAGCCGGGCTGCGGTTCCCCCTTCATGGGTTCTATGTGGAGTTTTTCCACTGCTTCCAGGTGGCCCCGGCGCAATTCATGCCAAACTCTTACAGGTTCATCTCGGCCTTCCTGGTGCGCTGCAAGCTTGCCGGGGTCGATGCTACTTTGGGCCTG
Source organism: Cuscuta epithymum (assembly GCA_945859915.1). Lineage (NCBI taxonomy): Eukaryota > Viridiplantae > Streptophyta > Magnoliopsida > Solanales > Convolvulaceae > Cuscuta > Cuscuta epithymum. The sequence goes on from CAMAPF010000006.1 coordinate 8,679,396, forward strand.
TTCCATTATTTCTACCGCGTTACTCCCCAGAATGCTGACGGGTATCTGAGCGTGGCCGCACGTCCTGGGAGACGGTTGTTCAAGAGATATCCTTCGTCCATCCACGACTGGAAGAACCGCTTCTTCTTCCTTAGATACGACGGGCCTCCTCTCCCCATTCGGTGGAATGGCTATCCCCCAAAGATCGAGTCACCGGAGCCGACTGACGATCTGCTTCGGGACGTGGAGAAGGTGTTGGAGGGCGGCGTCCGTCCCATAGCCGGATATCTGACCTTCGAGGCACTCTCCGGGGCAGGCATAGGTACCGCCCGTGTTCCTGGACTTTTCCACCCTTCGACGCTCGTCTCGGGGCACCGGGCGGTCCTGTCCGAGGTGAGTGTCTTGCTATATTCTCCGCTCGTCTTTTAACCCTTTACCGTTCCTTGCAGGTTCTCCACCAGACCGAGCCCAGATGAATCATGCCGAGTGTCTAAAAACCAGGAAAGCCAAGGCGGCTGCGGCTAAAGCCGCGATGGCGAAAGCTAAGAACGCCCCCGCCTCGGATTCCAACTCCTCGGCATCTGATGCTGCCCGGCGAACTGCTGAGGGTGAGCAGCACTTAATCGCCACCATGCTGGCCCAAGGTACCGGGGCCCCTGCTCTCGAAGCTGCCCTTCCCCTGCCGGTCGTCCCCACGAAGACGGCTCCTCCGAAGGGGGCGGAGAAAGCCCCTGAGAAGAAGCAGAAGAGGGGCCGTGAGGCAGCCTCCTCCGGGCCTCTGCTCGAAGACGCCGGCTCTCTGCCACTAAGCCGGCCGGCGGAAGACCTCTGGAGGGAGATGGCCCTCAATGCCGGTCTTGAGTTGCCCCGCCGTTCGTCGTCTGAGGCGACCAGTGCTGCCCTGGCCGCCGCTCTTCAGGTATTCCTTCTTTACCAGATCTGAACACATCTTTCCCTTGGCGTTCATCCTCTAATCATTTTTCCCTTCTGTCATCCAGTCTGGGCTTCTAGTCCTTCAAGCTGAAGCTGCCAGGGAGGCTGACCTGAGGGAGGTCAAGGCCAAGGCTGATGCGGCCGTTGCTACGGCCCGGGAGGCCGCTCGTCGGGCTGAAGCGGAGGCTGCGGCCAAGGAGAGGGAGGTCGCCGCTCTGCGAGCCGAATCCCGCCAGCAGCTGGTCAGCCTTGAGAAAGCTGGCTTCAAGCTTGTCCCGGTGCACCCTGTTGCAAAGGATTCCAGTCCGGAGTGGCTGGTTGATACCTCCGGCTATCGGAACACTGGGGAGTTCATGGACTCTGCCAAAGACTACTGCGCCGGGGTCTTCGCCGACTTATTCGCCGCAGCTTTGGAGAAGATACCGCCCCGCCAGCGTCTGGCCCGCGGCGTCCGGCTACTTGAGGGCTCTCCTCTGTCCCGCAAGTTCCTGTACGAGGTCGGCGACAGCACCTTCTCCGCCGGCTATAATGAAGGGGTTAAGGCCACCCTTCCCATCTTTTCGAGGTTGCAGGGAGCCGACTTCGAGCTGGCTGCGCATACAGATGACGATCTGCTGCTCCAGGCTCTGGGGAAGCTGGCGAGAGATCAGCGCAGGGAGGAGGCCAAGGCCAGAGGGGAGATCCCCGAACCCCCGACCCCGGAGCCCGAGGCTGAAGAGGAGGAGCAGGTTCCGGGAGGCAGTCGGCCTGAGTCCCCCTGTATGGTGTAAATGTAGTTTGTACTATTTTCATTTGCGTTTGTAATGCCCGGCCGTCAGAGCCGAAGAATATACTCCTTTTTTGCCCAAATTGTCTCTACATTCATGAGCTTTACTTCATACCTGCATCTCTGTTTCCTTTATCACCTGTTGTATGAGAACTCGTTCGGCGCCTCGACACACCCTCTCGCAAGGTTGGAGTCTGCGAGGACGTTCGTATCTGTTCCTTACTTGCTTAAGGCAACGGCGTCCCCCTGCCAAACCTCCGTACGTACTCGAGTGTGCGAAGGTACCGCCCAAGCCCGTCTCCGGGCGCTCAAACGACGTTCGTATGCCGTCGCGCGACATGAATACTCAAGCTATATGTGGGGACGTTCGTCTGTTCTACATGTTCCAATGGCGTGAAGTATGGAAAGACGAACGTAGTCCGTTGATGCGTATGTCTCCTTTGATAACTAAGGACATGATCTTTACTTCATCTTTTTGTGTCCTTCACTGTTTGTAGTACGGAAAATCCCTCCGGCGCCTCGACATGCCCTGTCACAAGGCGTCCTCCTACCGAAGCCGGCCTGCCGCCCGCACGGTATTCTGACAATGGGAAGACGTCCGTCGGTAATTGCCTTGATAGTACAGTTCTCAAGTGTGGACATATGGACGTATTTCCCTGAATCAGCGTCAGGTGACGACGTTCGTCCACCGTTGCGTGTCCAAAAAATCGGTGACCGGCAAGACGAACGTGGCCGGTTGATGCGTGTGTCCTCACCAGTCGCCGATATTATGGACGGCCGGGGAACTGTGAGAATACGGAAAGACGAATGTCTCCAAACCCCTCCGAGCCGGTAAGCCCTCCTGCGGGGACGTTCGTGGCATGGATCCGGATATCTTCGTGGTGGTTATGTGGCGACGAAACCGAGGTGCCTTAAATACCGTGGTAGGTACCGGTATCCAGGCACCACGTGTCCTGCTTCGGTTGGCGCAATTCCGCGGTGCTGCCTATAAGTACCCAGAGTTCATGTGATTCATCCATATCTCTCCTTACGCTGCGCGATTGCCTTCTCTCTCTAGACTTCCTTCAAGCCATATCGGAACCTCGAACTCCCAAGGTACTGTTCGTTGCCATGTCTTCTGAAAATCGCTTCGACGATGGCTGTTCTTCCGGCGACGATTTGGAATACTATGAGCGGGGAATGCCGCCTCGGCCTCCCCGTTATAGCCTCAACTTCTCGTGCGTTCGGCGTCAAACTCAACGCCTGACGAACGCCGATAAGCGTATGATCAGTCAATGGTTCTATCCCCCAAGGACATACGACGATCGGCGTCTGCGCAATCCTATGCGCCACCTGCCCGGCTATGTGGTGGTCCATCTGGACTCGGTGATAGCCGGGCTGAACTTCCCCCTGCACAGCTTCCACTTGGAGCTCTTCAGGGCCCTTAAGGTAGTGCCTGCGCAGTTCGTCCCTGCCGCCTACCGGATAATTGCCGGTTTCATAATCAGATGTCACCACGTCGATGTGACCCCCACCGTGGACCTGCTGCACTACTTCTTCCGTCTGTCCACCTTCGGACGCACAGGGTATTTGACCCTGATTGCCCGTCCGTCCATGGTTCTATTCTCGAACAATGCCGGGAATCCAGACGGTTGGGAAGAACGCTTCTTCCTGGCCGGAGTAGGCTCACCGATGCCATTCTCTGATCGGTGGAACGCTTACCCCGTGAAGACGATCCCGCCGCCCATGACGGACGAGGAGCTGGGATATGCCAAGCGCATAGCCGGACTTGGCATCCAGAACCTCCGGTTGCTGGTGGCCGAGCCCTTTAAAGCTCGGGCTGGATTAGGTGCGTCCGTTTGTACTTGCATTGTTTTAACATCTCTTCGCTGTTATGGTTCTGAACGTCTTGGTTCCCTTTGTGCAGGAGTTTTTCCATCCACCCCTATCATGAGCCGGGTCAATACCGCTTCATCCGCCGCCAATCGTGGGCACAAGGGGCAAGACAAGCACGGGAAGCCGCTCATCCCCAAGGTCGAGTCTCGGGTGACCAGGGCACGAGCCGATGCAACTTCGGGGGCCGGCGCCTCCAAAAGGCCGCGTGTGGAGGGCACTTCCTCCAAAGCCATCATCTTGGCCGATGATTCTGATGGGGAGCCCGGAAGTCCCCTTAAGCGAAAGCCCACTTCCCGGCCCCATCTCCGTGCTTCTCCCCCGCAGAATTCCGACGTCCGCCGTCTCCGGGACGATGATGCCCAAGCTGCCAAGGGTTCTGACGACGCTCGTCCAAGCTCGCCTCCCGAAGCCAGTGGGTCTTCTCTTGGATTGATTGAGTTCTCCGGGGTTGGTCCCCGCAAAGAGTCAATGATGCTCTTCGGCCAGACAGCGTCCTCCATCTGGTGTGGGCTGAATCTCAAGGTTCCGCAGGACTTCGCTGCTCAGGAGGCCCTTGAAGATCTCTTGGAGTGCGGCCAGAGCACGCTGGATAAGGCCGGGCTCTACTTCCATAGGGCTCGGATGGCCTTCGAGCGCCAGGGCAAGGAGATGGCTAGAGTACGGGCTGAATGTGATGCCCTTCTGAGGAATGCAAAAGGCAGGGCTGGCACTCTTCAAGAGAAAGCCGAGGCCTATGATAAGCTCGTTCAGGAGAATGCCTCTCAGAAGGAGCTTCTCAAGAAGCAGGAGGCCGAGCTCGTGGATCTCCGCAGCCGGATGTGGGCCGTAGAGCAGGCCAAGGTGGAGCTTCGCCAGACGGGCATGGACAACCATGTCCCTATTTATGAGGCCGATGTTGCCAAAATCAAGGAGTCTGGTTCCATTGCCTTCCAGAAATCCAAAGCTTACACTGGTGCCATCCACACCATGGCCATGAAGTTTCTCCCGAGGCTCGTCGGAGAATTTCTAGCCACCTGCCCGGATGCCTACCTGGATGGGGTCAAATTGCTCCAGGCCACCCCCACCGGAAGGCGTTTCCTTGATGATCTTGCCGATGATACCTATCGTAAGGGCATGGTTGGGCTCGTAGCGGAGAATCTCCCCACGTTCGAGCGTCATTTCGGGGCTCCTTTCGATCCGGAGGCGGCTGGCTTTGATGTTCTGATGGCGGATGCTCATGCGGGGGCCCTCGAGCTGCTGAAGGAGCAGGCGGAAGCCAAAGCTAGTGAAAAATCCAAGCAGGCTCTTTCCAAAGTTCCAGCTCCGGACGTCGATCGAAAGTGATTCTCTGTTCATGACCTTGTACTTGTACAATTTTCCCATTATTTTCACTATCTTGTAATTTTCCGGCCAATAGTGCCGAAGAATAAAAAATCATTCTTTGCTCCTTGCTCTTCTGGCATTTTTTTTTTTTTTGGAGTCTTTTAGTCTTCGTCCGTCCTTGGTCCCTGGTCCCACCGGCGTCCCTACTTCGAGGAGACGTTCGGTGTCCGCCGACATCGCAAGGATGAACAGGTTTATCTACATCGAGATTCCCCCCTTTTTTCGTTCGTCCGTGGTCCTTTTAGCCTTACCGGCGTCCCTACTTCGAGGAGACGTTCGGTACCCAAGGACTCGCAGGGACGAACAGGTCTACCCTCACGGGTCCCCGACTTTGTTACCCCACGTCCATCGATCCATGGTCGTTTGTGGGATAAACAGGTTTATCTTGGCAGGCTCCCTTGGTTCGTCTAGCCCCCTCCGCGTCTCTACTAACCTCTACACCGAGAGGCGTTCGTCTTCGGCGGTTGGAGAAGATCTGGCACACCCGGGCAAGATTCCCTTCTACATAGGAGCTCCTCTCCTCTTCTCCCCATTTTTTTTTTTTGGGGGGGGGGAGGCAATCCATACTCTTCGTTCGTCATTGGTCCCTGGTCCTACCGGCGTTCCTACTTCGAGGAGACGTCCGGTATCCGCCAACATCTCAATGAGGAACAGGTTTATCTGCATCGAGATTCCCTGGTGCTTCGTTCGTCCTTGGTCCTTGGTCCTACCGGCGTCCCTACTTCGAGGAGACGTTCGGTATCCGCAGACATCGCAAGGAGGAACAGGTTTATCTGCATCGAGATTCCCTGGTGCTTCGTTCGTCCTTGGTCCTTGGTCCTACCGGCGTCCCTACTTCGAGGAGACGTTCGGTATCCGCAGACATCGCAAGGAGGAACAGGTTTATCTGCATCGAGATTCCCTGGTGCTTCGTTCGTCCTTGGTCCTTGGTCCTACCGGCGTCCCTACTTCGAGGAGACGTTCGGTGTCCGCAGACATCGCAAGGAGGAACAGGTTTATCTGCATCGAGATTCCCCTCTTTAACGGTCGTTGGCAAGAACAGAAGTGATGAAAAACAGGGGCCTTATTATTGACGACGTCCGGCCATTTTACATGGTAGTGGGAATAATACAAGGACAACAGCCCCTAACTATTGATAGAACTTCTTCAAGTGTTCTACGTTCCACATCCCGGCATGGTTCCCCTCCAGGGTGTGGAGGAGGAACGTCCCCTGGTTATATCTTCTGATGACCCGGTAAGGTCCTTCCCAGTTCTTCGCCATTTTGCCGCCTTCGAGCGGCTTGCTCTTCTCTCTTTTCCTGAGTACGAGGTCCCCGGCCTCTATCTCGCGGAATTTCACGGCCTTGTTGAAGTATCTCTGGGTGGCCCTGTGATACTCTTCCATGCGACGAGCCGCTAGGTCCCTCCGTTCCTCGATGAAGTGGAGCTCTGCTCGTAGGTTGATCTCGTTGTCCTCCGGCTGGAAGTGCTTGGTGCGATGGGTAGGTACCAGTACCTCCGTCGGTACCTTAGCTTGGAATCCGTAAGCCAAGGCAAAAGGGGTTTCCCCAGTCGCCGTTCTTGGCGTCGTCCTGTACGTCCATAAGACATAATTCAGCTGCTCCGGCCAGGTGGAGGTGTAGTCTTCCAACTTCTTCTTGATCCCGTCCATGATGGTCCGGTTCATGTTCTCCACTTGGCCGTTGGCTTGCGGGTAGGCCACCGAGGCCTTAGAGTGCCTGATGCCCCACTTTGCCAAGTATGCCTCAAAGCCTCTGCCGACGAACTGCCGACCGTTGTCTGTGATGATCTGCTCCGGGATCCCGAAGCGGCAAATGATGTTCTGCCAGACGAACTTCTGGCACTGGAATTCAGTGATGGAGGCCAATGGTTCGGCCTCGACCCACTTCGTGAAATAATCAACCGCCACAATGACGAACTTCCTTCCACCAGCAGCCGTTGGCAGAGGACCCAGCAGGTCTACGCCCCACCTAGCAAAAGGTAGCGCGATGGTCATTGGGGTGTAGAAACTCGCTGGGCGGCCAGGGACAGGTGCATACTGCTGGCATACTGCGCACTTCCGCGTGTGGTTGAAGCAATCTTGCTGTATGGTCGGCCAGTAATAGCCCTGCAGGATGATTTTTCTGGCTAAGGTCCGGGGGCCCTGGTGGCTGGAGCAGATCCCTTCATGTATTTCCTCGATTACCGCCGCTGCTAGGCTCGGCGGGAGGCACCTGAGGTAGGGTCCGCCGAACGTCTTCTTGTAGAGCTGCCCGTCAATAAGTTCAAAGTTAGGGGCACGTCTCTTTATCCACGCGGCTCTTCCTGTACTGCCATCACCTCCAGGCTCAGGAAGTGTTCCATCTCTGAGATAATCTGCTATCTCCTTTGCCCAGTTAGGTTCGGCAACGAAGATAACCCCCACCTGAATGACGTCCGTTGCCGGTGTTGGGAATACCTCCTGCCTAACGAAGCCTCTGATGTGTCGGGGGATGCTTGACGCCGGATCATCGGTTGGGGGGTTGCTTAGTTTTGACAGAATGTCCGCCTCTGCATTCTCCACCCGCGATACCTGCTCAAGCACCACCTGCTCAAATTGTGCGGTCTGTTCCTCCGCCAGCTCTTTGTAGACCTTCATTCGCTCTTCCCTGGTTTCCGCAGTGCCGTTCATCTGGGTTACCACCAGCTGGCTGTCCATTCTCACCTTCAGACGAGCTGCTCCGAGGGCTTTCGCGCATTTCAGCCCTGCGATAAGCGCCTCGTACTCAGCCTCGTTGTTGGTGACCTTGAACTCAAATTTCATAGAGTAGTAGGCTTTGAAACCCTCGGGGGAAGCGATCACTGCTCCTCCGCCGCAGCCCCGCGCACTCGAGGCCCCATCGGTGTACATCTCCCACCAATTGTCAAAGGCGTCGCTGTCATGGGATTCACCCTCGGTGCGCGCGGTGCATTCCGCAATGAAGTCCGTCAGTGCCTGCCCTTTGATCGTTGGCCTTGGCTTGAAGTCCACGTCATACTGGCCGATCATCAAGGACCACTTGGTTATCCTCCCGCTTGCCATTGGATTCCTGAGGACTGTGGCGAGGGGCTGTGTCGTGTAGACGGTCACCGGGTGTGCTTGGAAATACGGCGCTAGGCGTTTGATGGATGCAATCAAGGCGAGGATCGTCTTCTCCATCAGTGTGTATCTCGTCTCGGGGCCGTTCAGCGCTTTACTCACAAAGTATATTGGCCGCTGAACGCCTTCAGACTCCTTCAGCAGGACGGCACTTATGGCCAGATCGGCCACTGCCAAATACATGTACAATCTCTCCCCCGGATCCGCTTTCGTGAGGACGAGCGGAGAGGAGAGATATACCTTGAAATCCTCGAAAGCAGCCTGACACTCCGGGGTCCATTCAAAGGGATTGGCCTTCTTCATGATCTGGAAGAAGGGGATCGCCTTATCAGCCAGCTTGGATAAGAATCTGCTCAGGGCCGCCAGACGCCCGGTGAGCCGCTGCACGTCTTTTAGGCTCTTTGGGGCCTCCATGTCCATGATTGCCTTCACCTTCTCCGGGTTAGGCTCGATCCCCCGCTCGCTCATCATGTAGCCGAGGAACTTGCCGCCCCTGACGGCGAAGGCACACTTCTTCGGGTTGAGCCTCATGCTGACCCTCTCCATGATGCTGAAGACCCTCTCCATGTCCTGGACATGGTCCTCCTTTTTCTTGCTTTTGATCAGGATGTCATCCACGTAAGCTTCCATTGTCTTCCCAAGTACGTCCTTGAACAACATCCCAATCATCCTCTGAAAAGTAGCCATGGCGTTCCGCAGGCCGAACGGCATGACGATGTAGCAGTACACGCCGTCCGCCGTAACGAATGCCGTTTTCTCGGCATCATCAGGGTGCATGAACACCTGATGGTAGCCCCTGAATGCGTCCATGAAACTGAGCAGTTCGCAGCCTGCCGTTTCATCCACCAGCAAGTCGATCCTCGGAACGGGGTAGGGATCCATCGGACAAGCTTTGTTGAGGTCCGAGTAATCGACGCACATCCGCCAAGTGTCGCCCTTCGGGGCTAGTACCACGTTGGCCAGCCACTCCACGTGGATGACCGGCCGGATGTGTTTAATGCTGAGGAGAGTTGCCGTCTCCTTCCTGATGAAATCGCGTCGGTCGGCCGCCATATACCTTTTCTTTTGCTGTACAGGCTTGGCGTCCGGCCGCACGGCGAGTCTATGGCATATGAGGTTGGGGTCGATGCCCGGCATGTCCTCCGGCCCTCTGGCGAATAAGACCCTGAACCTTCGGAGGACAGCTATGACCCCCGCCCTGATCTCTGGCTCTAGATCTGCACCGATGGACACCTTCCTGTCCGTCGGGTCGTCGAGCTCGATTTCCTCCAGCAGAGTTGCTGGTTCCAGATGAGCGTCCAAGTCGGCCTGTTTGGCCTTCTCGGAGATGCTGTTGACCCGAGCCTCCCGCTCGTTGAGCTTCTCCATGGCCTTTGTGTAGCAGGCCCTGGCCATATGTGGGTCCGTACGTGCCACCCCCACTCCAGTGTCGGTGGGGAATTTGATGCATGAATGTCGTACGGAGCATATGGCCCCCAAGTCTTCCAAGCCGGGTCGGCCCAAAATGGCGTTGTGGGCGCACTTTAGGCGGACCACGACGAACGTCATGCTGATCCGGGCAGTGTGAGGGCCGTCGCCGACCTCTATCGGCAAAATGATGGTGCCCTCAGCGTCAATGCAATCCCCGGTGAAGCCGGACAGCGGGGTGCGTAGGGGGTGCAGCATGTCCTTCCGGAGCCTCATTCCTTCGAAAGCCTCCCAGTAGAGGACGTTCACACTGCTCCCGGTATCAACGAGGACGCGACGGACGATGGCATCGTTCACGTCCATGCTGATCACCAGCTCGTCTCTGTGCGGCGCCGGTGACATTGGCAGGTCAGCGGGGCCGAAGGTAATTGCCCTGACTCTATTGCGCTTGGTGGGGGGTGCTGATACGGAACCCACATAGAGTGACCTCTCAAATTTTTTCCGCTCGGCGGGTGTATCCCCTGTCTCAGCGCCCCCGAAGATCACCTTGATCTCCAATTTCTTCTTCTTGCCCTTCGGGCCGAGGGATCCCTCCGGACGTTTATCTGCACTTCGATAATCCACGTCCTGAGGTTCTGCCTCGCGCCGATCGTCGCGGCGCCATGTCTTGTGCCTTGAGTTCGGCTTCTGCTGGCTGTTTCTGTTCAGCAGCTGGGTGAACTCGCCCAAGTACCCCTGACGGATCAGCTCGTCGATCGCTTTCTTTAATTGGCTGCAATTGTCCGTCAGGTGGCCGGTCCTCTGATGGTATTCACAGTAGGCCGATTGGTCGTGCCCCATATGCTTATTCATATCCTGGGGTTCCGTTAGGAGGCCCTTGTCCTTGATGGCCTCAAAGATTTGGCTCACTGGATAGGCCAATGGGACATAGCGGTCGTCCGGCCGTGCTTGAGTATCTCCGGACGGAGCCTTCCAGGGGACCATCGCCCCGTCCGTCCTCTTCTTTTTGTTTGGGGGGGAGGGCCCGGTCCGGGTCCGAGCCTGTCCGCCATCTTCCGTGGGTGGGCCGCGGGAACTCCGTCCCGCTGCCTGATCTCCTCCTCAATGGAGGCATACTTCTGGGCCCGAGCAAGAACCTCGGTGTAGCTGGTGCCGGGATTCCTCCTTAGGTCCCGGTATAGATCCCCTGTGGCCAGCGCACTGGTGAACATGTTGGTGGCCAGACGTTCGTCCAGATCGTCGACCTGTAGGACCTCGTCCCTCCACCTTACCAGGAACCTAGCCAGCGGTTCGTCCCGCCCTTGTTTGATGTGGGCGAGAGCCGTGACGTCCTTCCTGGGGGTGGTACTGGCAGCAAACTGCGCCATGAACTGCTGGGAGAGCTGTTCATATGAGTCGATGGTGCCTGGCCTCAACTGGCCGAACCACTCTTGCGCCGGCCCCCTGAGGGTGCTGAAGAACAATCTGCAGATGGCCTCGTCTGATGCTCCCAGCATGGACAGGTTCCCTTGGTAGCTTATCAGATGGGCCTTGGGATCGCCAGCCCCATTGTACACCAAGTTGCCCGGGGGCCTGCAGTCCCGGGGAATCTCGACGCTCATCACCCGTGGAGTAAAGGGAGATGTGAGAGAGAAAGAGGGTGTGGCCGAGCCAACGTCCGCCCGCCTATTCATCTCGGCTATCTGCCTTTCCATGGCCTCCAACCTTGCATCCTGTGCGGCCCTTCCGGGGGACACAGGGGGCGCGGCTTCGGGGACGGCATTCTGCTGAGCGGCCACAGCATCGTGCGGCCGCCTGAAGATCTGCGCACCTCGCCGTTGGAAACGTCGTCCAACGGTGTTGATCCTCGGGGTCTCGTCTCCCCGCGGGATTTGGCGGGGGGACCGATGGTGTGTGAGCCCTGGATGCAGCGATGCTGACTCTGGTTCGCCCTCCCGTTCCACGGGAGCCTGAACCCCCACCTAGCCGCTCGTGGACTGAGGGCCGGTGGTCGCTGGATCCTGTCGTATCGTCATACGACTGCATGCGGCGTATGGGAGAGAAGGGCGTTCGCTGGGTGCTTGCAGAGTACACCTGGTCTCGGGCCTCCCGCTCGTCTGCCAAGCGACGCATGGTGTCTGCGAGTTCCCGCATGAGGCGGGGATCCTGCCTGGCCTCCAGAGGAATGAGGTCAGTGATACCCCCGTTTCCCCCGGAGGTCCATATTGTTGCGGATAGTTCCGAGTTCTGGCCGCGATTCCGGCGGCTTGATTCCAGACGCTCGGAGAGATCACGCTGGTTGTTGCTTCCTGACATCGTGTTTGCTGTAGGTAGACTTAGTAGCTGCTTGGGAGAGTTTCTGGAAACTTTTTGCTCAGTTTCCCACAGACGGCGCCAGTGTTGAGGTTTGTTCCTTCAACCCTTGGACCCAACACGTAAGCCCAAAGGTTTCGAGTGGAGTGCATGTAAGAATGTCTAGCCCAACAACTATCAGATGGATCAGGAAAACAAAGGTAATAGCAGGCAATGTAAATAGGTATTATTAACTTCGTAATAACTCCCCTAAGTACAATCTACTTGCTAAAAGGGCGCGTCGGCCGTTCGTCTTACAAGGCAATAGAAATGCTGCTAGTAAGAATGCTGGAGCTAGTATGCTAAGAATAGAAAGTTGCCAACCCTTTACAATGAATTAAATGCTTCTATTTATACCCGCCAATGGGCAGGTGGCTCTGTGGACCGCTGGTGCCCCAACTACCAAATCTTCAGCATTAAATGCGCTTCCCGCCAGAATCTAGGTTTCCCGCCCAATTAGTGGGGACGTTCGTCCGTCCGGAGGGTGAGTTGGGTCGCCCCAGGTGATCACCAAGAGATACCAGCCGTACGTCTTCTGGCCTTGGACTGGATTCCCCCTGATGACCACAGGCTTGCTCTGGAGACGTTCGTCGTCATCCCCGGCGGCCCGTAGTCCTGCTCATTGTCTTAGTATAGACGTTCGTCATCGGGGAGACATTGGGCCTGAACCCCCAAACTCCGGACGTTCGTCCTTCTCTTAAGAACCATGGGCCTGCGGGCCTGCGTTGTCCTTTCACTAGACGTGCGTCTGGTCAACTGGAGTTAATGGGCCGGGCCTCGGCTTGGGCCCTTAACCCAACAGAGTCTTTAGTGAAAAGGCAATTTTTGAAAGTAGAATACGTCCATTTGAAAGTATTTCTTTCTCGTCAAATGATTAAATGTAACATGTAAAAACAACTCAAACGTGGGATCAACACACACACTCCACAAGGTGCTCCCAACTCAAAGCGGTATAGTTTTATATTAAAGCACTCTACATCTCATCTTTCTTCTTTGTCGATCTACTGATCGTCTCCTTCATCGAATTTTTTGAGTTTGGCTTTTTCAATCTTTTTCTTCTTTAATTATCTTCTTCATCAAAACAAAAAAAAAATTAACTATGACTTTTTTCATCTTCATCTCAACTTAAATTACGAATGAATCTAGTATTTTTGTCTTCTTCATCAATTCACAGCTAGATATTCCTAAGTACTTGACAACTTAGGAATATCCCAACTTAGGATATTCCTAAGTTGGGATATCCTTAAAGTTGGAAGGACTTCAAACCTATAAGGCTCCGCAATGTGCAGAACATAACCGTTTCGAAGCTTTTACATGTTGACTTCATCAAAGAATAATAGATAACAAAAATCACAACTAAACAACCAAACATGTATGATTTTAAGTACCTTCTGAGAATAAAGTTGGTTGCATTTACGAGTGATGGAGTATATGGCCCAGGAACCCCCGGCCCATAGACTCCTACTTCCCCACAGGTCCATTGAGCCCAGGGAACAACTCAGGCCCAAATGCAACGGCCTAAGCCTCGAAGTAGCCCAGAATACACACTGGGGTGCCTTCGGCCTTCTTGGCCGAAGGCTCCAAAACTCACAGGATAGCCTTCTCTGGCATACGAAGCTACTGGGAGAAAACGGCGAAAAACATGAGCCTTCGGCATTATCAAGCCCTCGGCATCAGAGAAGCCTTCGGCTGAACCAAGCCTCCGGTCACACAGGGCCTTCGGCTACACAGGGGCCCTCGGTTCCATGGAGCCCTCGGCTACATAAGGAACCTTCGGCCGAACATGCTCAATCATCAAAGATTCCCTTTGAAGACAGCCAACCACCGCATTTAATGCGACGTCACATCCGCCAACCGCATTCAATGCGGTGAACGTACCACTGCCGGTGCCACCCGGCTGATGTGACCCCTCGGCCGTTGGATTACTGACACGTGTACTCTCATCGCATTTATTGCTGCTATAAATAGCAGCCCTTATTCTCCTTGTAAACCACGCTGAGTTCATTTAATAAATCGACTCTCTCTCCTCCTATTTTGCTCTGACTTCTCTCTAGTTATTTTCCCGCAATAACCCCTCGGATAAGATACCCCCCGGGTAGACTGTCCATCAACGAGCACGAACACTTTATTGGCACAACCAATAGAGAGAGCACCTCCAGGTCCACCTTCTCCTATGACAATAAAGATAATTGGCACTTTCAAGCCAACATTGTCCTATGGTTTGAAGGTATTGTTCTCTCTGAACATAGAAAATTTAAAAATTAAATTTCCAATGGAGAATTTAGCCATATAGGAGATTTCAATAGACCCATACTCTCTCTCTAGGTTTACATACTTTCCCCTTTTCATATGACTTAGTTCTCCACAATCCTCTGGAGTGTCAATAAAAGTAACAACACAAAAGCCATGATTTTTTTTAATAAAGACTCCGCTAGTAATACTATATACACAGTGGTTAATAATGGCATGTTCTGTATAGTAGAAACAATAACATTCTAAAGTATATAATTATCATTTTGCATTAAGTGTAATCTCGAAAAAGGGATACTACACAGCCACTTGATAAGTTAGTACATTTAGGGCTCATGGTCTTGAAACGGTTATAAAAGTGCACCCCAATCATACCCCCACAAAAGAAGGAATATTTCAGGAACCAAAGTTGATGATGATATCCTTCCTGCCGGAACTCGAACAAATCTTAAAGTGTGATAAAATGAAGCGGAACTGGAACAAACCCTTAAGTGTGATAGAATGAAAGGGGAAAGAATAAGTTTAATAGATATCACAATCTGAACTTGGAAATTGGACATGGAGAGGAAAATGAAAATACCTGTGGAACTTGATAAATGGGTCTGAATTCCAATTATTTGTGCGTGGAATCCAAATGGAGAGAATTCAGATGAAAGGTGACTGAAGTGAGATGATTTCCCATGGCAAGAAGGGAGATTTGAGTGTGGAATCCAGACGGAGAGAATTAGAAGAAAAATTGCTGCCAAACTTTTCAACTCGAATAAATTTGGGTGAGCGAGGAAGAATTGCTTCTAAGATTTTAAACTCGGATTCCGATGAGAGAAGAACTCTTGGTGTTGAGGGCATTTTCATCCATTTGCGAATGGAGTAAACTCGATGGTCTGCGACGGTGGTGTGAGAAAGGGAGGGAAGGACGATATGTTGTGAGGGAGTCAGGGAGGAGAGAAGAAAGGGAATGAACGATGATAAGAGCGGTAGATCTAATTTTGGATCGTGCGGTTGATGTCTATTTGCCACTTGAGCGGGAAAATGATTTTTCTTAAAGTACTGCAATTATGCCTTGGTTTCATCCGTACTCGTCTTCATTTTTGCCATTTTACTGGCTTTAAAGTGCAATCGTGCCATTAGCGGTGGAGGGCTCGTGTCTTCCGTTCAAACCCTCATACACAAACATGCCCTCTCCAGAAGCAATGTTGGATATCTTCAATTGACAGACCTTTGAATATTGTTGGTATTGAGGTTCCAAAGAACACAGTTTTGCGGTGTAAATCATACAACCAATCTCTTGGAACATCAATTGGGTTTAGGCTGGATTCATGATCAGCGAACATCTCATTGAATTGAAAGTATGTGCCATTTAAGGGAAAGCTTTCTCTCATTGTTGTTCGGCAGGGTATCAGAATTGTCCCACGCACAGTTTGAGATTCTGCTTCTCAGAAGCTATTGCATGCAAAGCAGGTTTCCTCATGACATAGCTTGCCAAGTTATTGGGAATTACATAGCCTTTCTGGAGGTGAATAGAGCTTGCAGTTTCACCAGGTGTCCATATGGCCAAAAAGCAGGGATCTGCTAGATCTCTTTTTTCCAACCCATCTAGAGGAGGAGGATGATCTGGAAGCTCATAGACATGATGTTCGGTTCTGAGCGGACTAATATTTTTGAGTTTAGGCATCGAAATGGAAGCACCTTCAGGTGTTAATGCAACCAAAGCATTTGACATTTAAACATGATTATGTTCCATGTTGTTTTGCACGAACATCTTTATGTTTTGAGCGAAGTGAATCAGGTTTAGATTAATCGTTGGAATTTCATAAGAATCGTCATTGTATGCATTCTCAATGTCAGGTGTTTCCTCTTGCTTTGGTGTGGCAGGATTTTCAACTATGGGCTCTGGTGTTGCTGGTTCTTCAATAATAGGTTGTGAGTTGCTTCCATCATAATTTGTTACTGCTTCTGGATTGTTGCTGCTCTCAGGTAAGGACAGCCGCAACAGACTGATATTGTCTCTTGGGTTTTGTTGAATGGGTTTGCTTTCAATTACTTATTCTAACCATTACACGATTTAGCAATAAAATCAGAAATTAGTGTTTCGTAAAACGTATAATAAGGGTTATAAAGTATGGATAAAGTAAAAATGTGATGGAATTGCCGAATATTATCAACCATTTTATACAGCCACTGCTAGAAAACCTCTTATTAGATGCGATTATTTTTGGTTATTTGCAACGATTATGAAGAGCATTGATAATGAATACTATTTGATGCGGTTGTAGATAACCACAAAAAGACTGTTTTTAAAACTTATAAAAACTCATTTTTAAAATAACTAATCCGACTGTCTCTCCTTAAATCCGCCTCCTACGAGTTTCAAACATGTGACACCTCAAGCGCATGCCGCAGCACCACCCTATACCTACTTCAAAACCGCTATACCATTTAAGAATCTTAGTGCATGTATGTTGCATATGGTACATATACTCTAAAGATGTATATATTAGGAATAAAGTAGTTTTTATTGATAGTTTTTGTGATTTTTATAGTCAATCGTATGTGTAATTCTTGTGAGTTACTTGCATAATTCTATTAGATCCAATAAATTTTTATTTAGAAAAATTATATGCACAATTCTTTCAAGGTATATTATAATTATATAGATTTGATCGAGTACTCAATAGATATAATTTGTTTTCACCATTTGATACTTAAAAGTAAGTTACAAAGCACAAAAAGTATGATTTTTTTAGAAACATCATTACCTCATTCTACATAAAGTGTTGCAAAGATCTCCAATAATATGCGGTTTAAAAAGGGTGCTCTGATCGGATAGCCAAGTACGAAACAAGATGTATATAAAGTTATCAAAAAATCATGTTTTTGTTGCAATTATAGCCCAGAATCGTATCAAATTGCAGGCTATAACTGCAGCAAAAAAGTGACTTTTCAATAACTTTTAAACACACTTTGTTTCCCATTGGGGTATCCGATCAAAATATTTGTTTAAACCACACATATTTCAAGATCTATGCAACAGATTAGTTATGCTAAATAATCTATTTTGTTTGTAAAATTAGGAAAATAAATCAATTTTCATGTTTTTATATAACTTACTTTTATATGCTTTTAAAAAACTTACTTTTCTGTATCATAATTTTTCCTCCAAAATAATTTTGTTTTAATACTAACTCCAATTCACAATTCATGAAAATATGTGGCATTAAAACTTGTTCCAATTGGACATCTGAGCTTACAATAAAACATATTTAAATTTTGAAAAAATAACACTTTTTCCTATAGTTGTATATATAATTGCGCCAAAAGGTATACTCCCTCTGTCCCTTATAACGTCGCCAATTTTCCTTTTTTTGGATGTCTCATTAACTTTGCCACTTTCTCATTTAAGTAAAGAATTTGTGATTGCAGTTAATTCTCTCTCCTCTGCACAAACCTCAACCATGCAGTTTTTACTTTATTAATCTTCGTGCCGGTCAAACTTGGCAAAGTTATTAGGGACGGAGGGAGTATTTTTTTACCAAAAAACTATAAAATACTTATTTGCTGAAGTTCAAAGCTAAACCGCAACAAATACATTTGACACTAAATACCGCGAATATTTTCCGCCAAAGATTCGTTTATTTGATGCATTTTAAGCCAATAATCGCAACATCAAATAGAAAAAATTAAACAAATAAAAGAAAATTTTATTTGATGTGGTTCCTATAGAAAGCACAACAAATAAGGAGCATGCATGAATTTTAAAAAGTAATAGGGGTGAAAAACATTTAGTAGTGTAGATAAAAACGATAAAATAAAGATGATACGATGGAGGAGTTGACAAAACATTCGTAGAATACTCTTTAACATATACAAACATTAACATTTAGTGCATTTTGATTTATTTCAAAACATGATACTGTAATATTTAATGTGATAGAAGTTTATAGGTGCAAATATAAGATATCGGTGCAACACATTTCTAATACAATACTATTTTTTGGACAATTAAATCGACTAAGATAGCATGTACTTTGAAATGGAGTGAGCCTTCATTGTCCAATACATTTATGGTACATAACAAACTGCCACTAAATCTCAATATTTAATGTTGGATATTTAGCTTGTGGGGTTAGGCTGGTTGTCAACATCTACGTGTCAAAGAAGTCTTTGGGATTTTTACAAAGATATATTAAGTGATATATTACAGTTGTCTTGAGATCTTGATCACTCATCATCCTCAAATATTTAATTGATACAAATATTTGGGGTCTCACTCGTATTACTTCTGTTGATGTCTTTTGTTAAATTGTAATTTTTGAAGATCACTACACTAAATATATTTGGTTTTACATCATTGCTATTTACTCATAAATCTGAACTATTCAGATTTTAAACAATTTTAAAAGGTTGCACAAAACTTTTTTCAACGCACAATTATAATGGTTTACTCATATGGGGGATGGATACATTACCCTTGAAAAATTCTTAGGGTAATGTATTCCCACGAACATGTGGTGTTTCTCATTTACTCATTCATCCATACACTCCAAAACATAATGGATTCATTAAACGACGACATTGTCACATTGTGGAAACTGGAATCGCTTTGCTTCGCCATGATTTCACGCCTCTTAAGTAGACAACCAACACTGTCACTTAAGTTTTGCACTACATACGAAAAACTCTTTCAACAACCTCCTCACTTCACTAAACTTGCTATTATTTAGTGTCAATGTTTCCTTGAGTTACGTCCTTACATGACCCGTGAACTAGAATCAATCTCTACATCTTGTATTTTCTTTGGGTATTGTGACTAACAATGTGCTTATCGTTATCATTTTACCACTAACCCTATTTTTGTACACAGGCATGTTGCGTTCGATGAGTCGGTCTTCCCATTTTCTAACCCAACAACACTAATCATGAACACATCTTCTGAAGTTGATAATTGGCTTCAGCCATCTATTTCCCATCTCCCACTACGTCATTCACTACCTCAAATCAAACCGATATGCATACCTCTCCTCTCATAGTTGACGAACATATCTCCCCAAGACTCACACTGCCACAATTTACTGCATGTTTGCTGACCCAAACAAAATCGTCCCGCCCAACCCCCTCATTCACCGCCCACCACCACAAATACCACTACCAACATAAATCCTCGACCCCGCACCTTAATAACCCACCACCCAAATTTCTCATCCAGGGACCCTTCAACCTCATAAACAAGTCAATATTTCCACTCCGCCCTCATTACCTCATCATATTATTTTCACTCATGCTTCTCAAGCCTTACATGTATTATAATGGTGGAATGACATGGCAGCAAAATTTGACGCCTTGGTTCAGGAAGGAACTTGAGATCTTGTACCAACTCAGTGTAGTGATGCGGGTTGTAATTGAATGGGTCTATACAGTGAAACATAATCGGATGGTTTCATGGATTGCTGCAAAGATTGGTTGGTGGCTAAGGGTTTTTATCAACGCTCGCAGATTGATTATTCCCACACCTTTAGCCAAGTCATACACCTGGTCATTATTAGAGAGTCATTTTGAATATTGATCTTTCACATGGTTGGCTAACACATTAAATGGATGTCAATAATGTATTCCTATTGCACGCAGCTCTTCAGGAGGAAGTTTACATGAAGCAACCTCTTGGTTTTAATGATGATTATGTATTTGTGTGCCGTCTTTGGAAGTCATTCATAGATCGCTGCAAAGGTTGGTTGGTGGCTAAGGGTTTTCATCAACGCCGACAGATTGATTATTCTGACACCTTTAGCCCGGTCATACACCTGGTCACCATTAGAGGGTCATTTTGAATATTGCTCATTCACATGGCTGGCTAGCACGTCAAATGGATGTCAATAATGCATTCATGCAGCTCTTCAGGAGGAAGTTTACATGAAGCAACATCTTGGTTTTAATGATGGTTATTATGTATTTGTGTGTCGTCTTTGGAAGTCATTTATAATCTCATATAGGTGCCTCAAGTGTGACAAATACCAATCAAGCAAACATGGGTCGATAAAGTAGAAGCTCTTGTAGAAACTCATTTATCTATGATGTGGTGGCCATCTTCATCACTGCTAGAGTTGTAGTGACCATCGTCGTCTCTATACTTGTTGTTGTCATTGCCTTGAATACCAAAAGCTTTGGGGAGATGAGGAGATGACAGGAAAAGAAGAGGAGGTATATGAGGTCGCTTTCTGTCCAAAACTAAACGTGGTCGTATTTTTTCAATTCAAAATTTATAAGTGTTATTTTTCTATTTTTCATAATGATAACGATCAAAAATAGTTAAAATAATAAAATAGTATACTAATTGCAATGTAGCAACAATAGTACTAATTAATTAATAATAATGTTTACTTATTATCTTGTAGAATAAGGAAACACATTCTATTCAATATTTAATGTTTTACATCTCTTGTTGGGAGAGTGTAAAAAAACTAGTGTTTATTGACTGAGGAATGAGTTCAATTCGTTGTAATTATAAACCTTTTAATCTATTTCTATCCTCCTTCATTTTTTTCCTGTTATTGTCACTTTTAGATCTATCATGTTTCAACACCCTAATTGGTGCACTAAGAATCAAACTATTCATATTATATTTTAATATTTAATTTATTATTTTGAAATGTAGATACTTGAAAATACATAAGAAACGTCTAAACTTAAATGTGGTTCGGAAAATGGGAACACATAGAAGATTAATAAATCTGTGTTCTAGATTGGAAAACCATAGGCGGACTAAAAAAAATTAAGAATGAACTAAAAACCAAAGAATGAAACTTAAAACAATATAAATAACTAATGCCTTTAGATTTTTATTTAGGGGAATCATCTTATGGTTATTCCTATCTAGAACAATTTCTCCCCCATATTCTATACATCATATTTGTGTATTCTCAATGAGATTTGCTAAACATTATAAATACATGTACGTGGATTCATTGTCCATTAATCATTGAATTTTGGGGTTTTTAAACTCGTTCAAAAAATTCATTCTTCGTTTAAAAATTGAACTTGATCCTAAGCCAACACAATCACATTATATTGCTCATCTACGATGCATCGACACATTACCCTGGTGTCGTATCCACACATATGATATCAATATGTATTTAGCACCGACGCTCAAGGTATGCATCACGCCCGAATTAATAATTTTGTAAAAGTAATGGACCTATGTTAAAAAATTCTTATACTCGTATTTCTAGACGGATACGTGTATTAAAAAACCATATACACGCACAAGAGGAGATATCGAGCACTTAAAACTATCAATCTTTCAATCGATGCATGCTTAGGGTTTATGGTTTAAGATTTATGCTTTAGGGTTTATGGTTTAAATAATATAGCTAAAATTGTAAATTTTCAAAAAGAAACGTATTTCGAGTCTATATTATTCAGCTCTATTGTTTTAGTATATCTGAGTATAATATTTAATTTTATAGTCTAACTTTTATTTTATTTTACCATGATTATGAGCATTGAACATTTTTTATTTTCTATGAAGCTTTAAAGTAACTAAGGCTAAAGGTGCGAGAGGTTTTGGGAGCATGGCTGCCAGATAACGAATTGTTCAGAAGCTTCTATTGCCGTCATTGTTATCAAATCGTTTGTAAGGATACCCAATTTTTCAAGTTGTTGTCATTATTCATCATCACGTGTTACTAAGGTTATTCAAAATGTGGTCTTATAGCTCATATGAGCGGCCCTGTATTCCCTATGATTTCTAGGATTCTTATTATTCTTTCAATTTTGATAGTTATTTTATGGGTCATTGTTTCCCCTATTAATGATGGAGACTTTTCAAAGTTGTTATGCTTTTATTCATTTAGGACTAACGCTATTTCTCTAACCCTATATGTGTTATATTCAAAAGTCATCAATTTATCACACTCCTCAATCTGTCTCGAGAGACAATGTTAGTCCGCCCCCTCTCGAACCACCACCAAAGGGCAGAGTGGCCGAAGTAGGTTGGGCGCTTGAAGAGTCAAGATTAAATGTATTGGAGTTCAAAAAGTCGAGACAAATGTGCCAATCAAGATGAATCGGGTGAGGGTGCAACATGGTCATGCATTGATGAGTCGTTGCTATTTAGTTTTTACAAATGCAATCTTTAATTATTTTTAGTAGTTACATTTGGTTCGATGCTCTAATTTATTTTTTATTTATTCTAAATGGTGGCGAGAATTCTGGACAGATAGTGGATGACTTACATGTGCCAGCATGAGGGTTAGCGAGACATATTGCTTCTATGTGAGTGATTGTCTCAAAGTCTGGTCCAAAGATTTATGAGCAGACTATGATTTCTATTATTTCGCCTGTTTTTATGATATATTAATATTAATATAAGTCATTATAAAATAGATGAAGCTTTAAAGTAAAATTATATATAGGGGGCGGATCTTGTACAAAGTGATCTTACTGTGCAAAAACGTGTACACTACATCTTTACGTTATTTGTATCGCATATTGTCGTTCAATGTGATGCATATTCTTCTGCGATCAAATAAACATTTGCATATTAACATTCAAACTGTTGCAGCTGAAAAGGTTTGATTTTATTACCAAAATACAACCATCCGTTTTTCAGCCATTAGATCTTTCAAATGCTCAGTTAAGGCTAATTTTTATTTTGTAAATTAGGAGCACTTTGTATTTCAAATAGCTCCTTGTATAGATCTTCATATATATATATATATATATATATATATATATATATATATAGATTAGAGATCAAATACAAACCTATCTTAATATACTAACCTACAAACTAATCATGACCATCCGTTTCATTTGATCCTCTGTGCGTTCAATACCAAATGCCGTTACGTAATTTAATTAATTGAGGGTCCTTTAAGTCTTTATATTGGATAAAGAAAACACGATCTCTTTCCATTATCTTTCCATAACTTGCTTTTCAATGTTATTTCCTTTCTTCCTTCTTCGTCACTCAAGCTTTATTCATTTCCATATGAGAAGTTAATTTCTTCTTCATGATAGCTAGAAATTTCCTGGGCATATCTTCTACTCAACCCTACTTTCGTGATTTCTTTTTTATTTTTATTTATCTCTATCTCCATCCCTAAGATATCTTGCATGTCGAAAAATCTTTTTTTGTTCTTCATGATATTTATTATATTTAATGTTTTAATTTTTGTTCTTTATGAGATTTGTGATCTTTTTTCTTTATGAGATTTATTATGTTTAAAGTTTTAATTTTTTCCTTTATTAAATTCGTGTTTATGTAAAAATAAGAATGTTATGCACTTAATTTGCTTGAAACATTTTATGATGTTCTTACATTGCTCATGTACTATGCATTATGTAATCACATGATTTTAGTATGCATGTGAGTTGAGTATATAATGCAGTTGCCATATCGATAAGATGCAGTATGAACTTACAAATTAAAGTGCATATGAGAGATCATAATGATAAGATTCAGAATATGAACTTATAAAGTGCATATATAATCTTACTAAAATGCACTATATGAACTTCTAAATGCACATGACACAATGATAAAATGCAACACATGAACTACTAAAATGCAAATATCATTGCGGTAAGAAGCAGTGCGAACTTCTAAATGCACATGTCACAATGATAAAGAGCACATAGTAGTAAGGTGCAATATAAACTTGTAAAGTGCACATATCATTTTATTGAAATGCAATATACAAACTTCTAAAATGCACAAGTGTACATGTTATAATGATTAAATGCAACATATAAACTATCTAAATGCAATATCGACATATTTATCACTATCAAGTTCTAATATGAATTATGGAGATATTAGAAATATATAAGGCACATCATCCAAACTTAATATGCACTTCCACTGACGTTAATATGCACATTGAAGAACCTTAATATGCATGGACTTCTACGTTAATATGCATGCATTTCTACCTGTACTGATTTCTTACAAATTTAATATGTTAGAAGCTCTAATATAAACTATACACTCACTATTAATATATTATGTACATTCTATAACCTTAATATGCAATGCTAAATATGAAAAGTTAATTAGGAAGTGATTAATTCCAAAAATCGAGTTATTTATTTAACGACTTAATTATTATTAATTATTAATTAAAATTGAAAAGATGTTTTGAAATTTACAAATGCAAAAAAGGGATTTCGTGCATGGAGAAAACATGAATTTTTCCTTGTTTAAATTAATTCATATGAAGATACTCTAAAAACTTCCATATTTTAATTTCCAAAACTTGGACGGTTGCAATATTAGTGGTAGGTTAACATAAATAATGAGATTGGGGTTCTATTTTAGTTCCTATTTTAAAGTGACGGCTCTTTTATTAAAAAGCTAATTTACCTTGGTATCCTTCCCCATTAACCGTACATAGTAGTGGCCCATCCATTTTTTAATTCCATGTATTCATCACATAGCCTCATACGGTGGATGCTATACGGATAACTCTTGATTTGGCAGATCTGGACGCACGAGATTAGTTTGTAGGTTTGCATGGGAGGATTGGTTTGCACGTGAACTCACCCCTATATATATATATGTATGTATATATATATTATATATATATATATATATATATTTTTAAGAGTTTAGTATTTTTTTTTCTTTAGTATGTGTGATTTATTAAAAAAATGCAGAATACAAGAGAAGAGGGGGACTAGGCCAAAACCTCTCCGAGAAGGCATCCCTTCCCAAAAACAAAAAAACAGCAAAAAGAGCAAACAAGTCCTCAATGGGGGGGCTAGACCTGACCCATTGGATACAAAAAATAAAACAAAACTACCTGGCTATTCTCAAAGAAGGAAGCCCAAACAAATCCAAATAATAAGCTAAACGGGCCTGATATATATATATATATATATATATATATATATATATATATATATATATATATATATACAAATGTTTGTACGATGCACCTTGACGTTATTTGCATTGCACATTGAGGTTCAAAGTGTTGCATATTATATACTCATAAAATAGCAGTTGCACATTAACGTTCAACTAGTTGCACCCTAGAAAAGTTAGATTTTATTACAAAAATGCCACCTTGCCTTTATATCCTTTAGATCAACTCATCGGATGGTCAAGATAAGTTTGTACTTTGTAAATTAAGCGTGGTTTGTATTTGATCTCTATTATATATATATATATACATATATATATATATATATATATAGTGGGGCAAATGCCGGGTAACATTTGCCGTTATTTTATTAAATAGTAAAAAAGAACAAGCGAAAAGGGGGACTAGGCCAAAACCTTTTCAGACGAGGCATAAATCGGATAAAAGATAAAGGTACATGTGAAAGCAAAAAAAATTGGGGGGACACAAAACCTTACCCAATTAAAAATTAAAGAAAAGGGAAAGGAATTAGCAACAATTTAGGAAATCCTAAAATTAGGAAATCCAGATGCATCAAGAGCAATCGAACCGCGAACTCGAATAGGCAACTGTGCTGTGTGATAGAAAATTGTTGAGCTACCATTTCCAAGCATCGATTGAGCAATCTGGTGTGCCACAACGTTAGCCTGCCTAAAGCAGTGCCCGAAGGTGATAGAATGAAGATTGGCAAGACATAAGGTAGGGTTGATGAGGTGAGGATATATATATATATATATATATATATATATATATATATATATATATATATATATATATACAAGTTTTGGTTCAAATAAGAACACGATCTTACGAGAGAAATGAGAACGAATCTGGACCGTTGGATTGTCTTCAAGTGAAATTCAGTGTGCATCAGATGAAACTGTAATGTGCATTAGGTGAAATTGAAATGTGCATCAGAAATGGTACGATAGAGTGGCATTATGTGCAGTTGAGTTGTGCATTACGTAAAATTGAAATGTGCACTAGGTGAAACTGAAATGTGCAGAATAAAAAGTACGATGTGATGTTATTTTTGTACTTTTTTTTCGCACATATCAGTTTCATCTAATGCACACTTGAGTTTAAACTTTTATTTTGCACATTTCAATATCATTTAATGCACATTTCAGTTTCACCAAATGCACAATTTGGTTCCACATAATACAATCCAACGGTCCAGATTCGTTCTCATTTTTCTCCTAAGATCTGTTCTTACCGGAACCGCTCCCTATATATACATATATATACATATATACGGAGTATATATATATATATATAGAGAGAGAGAGAGAGAGAGAGAGAGAGTGCTTTTCCTGTCCGGAATTTCCGGACAAGACCCTGGTCCGGCCACCTCAATTTGAGGTGGTTCCCGGTGGTATTTTTTGCTCAAATTTTTTGTGCATGTTCCTCATCAAGTCTAGTTGATTCATACCAAATTTCAACCAAAAATTCAACCGAGAAGGTCGTCAAATGATTTTTGCAAGTTAACTGGTCCGGAAAATACATGCAAACGTTATAGTGTATCATATTGGGTTAAAAGTGGAGTTCTCACGATTCTCACGTTAAGAATGGTTCCCATTTGATTGAAATTCTATTTCAAATAGCTCATACGTAGTATGTTATTCATATTTGCAAATGCATCTCATACCGAAATCTTATACTCCCGCTAAGATTATTCAATTTATTATTTTCGATTCGTCTCACTAAGACTGTCTCATATCAAATTTAATAAAAAATGTGTTGTTCTGAACTATTATTACTATATTTTTACTTTATCTATCCATATCAATCATATAAACTCATTGTTAATTGCGACTCCTCCTCATTTCTCTAGACTATGTAATATCTTTCAAAGTAGCCCTCTACCTTGTATATTGTGTATCTACGTTTCGATCCACTTGCAATTTATTTATGTGGGGGGTGTCCAAACGATATACGTAATATTTGTAAAATAAAATAGATGCACCCAACTTAAAAGCTAGATAAGTGAGGGCACAGGTGAAATTATGAATTATCTAGAACTTTTTATTCATAATTTCTGAAAGGACTTTTAAATTTTAATTCCATATATACACCGAATCTGAATGACCAACGATCATAAATCGGTGCCCCCAAATCTGATGGCATCATTCTAGCCCCATACTTTAGAGAGAGAAAGGCACTCACTCTACACTGTTTAAAGAAGATAGCCCTGCCTCAGCTTCATCACACCTCTCTCTCTAGCTTCTGCAAACTCCAATGGGAGAGGTAAAGCTAGCTAATTGGTTTCTCTTCTTTATTCTGCATTTCCGTCTCTGTCAGTTTCTCTAACTTGGATTCTTTTCTCGTGAAATTCCCTCCACCCTTTGTGTAGGAGGAGAAGAAGCCCGCCGCTGAAGCGAAAAAACCTGCTGAAAGTAAAGAGGACCCGCCCAGCGCCGCCTCCGGAGATGAGAAGAAGGTCGAGGCTCCGGCGGAAGAATCCAAAGAGCCGCCGCCGCCTCCAGAGATTGTGTTGAGAGTTTTCATGCATTGCGAAGGCTGCGCTCGGAAAGTCCGACGCTGCCTTAAAGATTTCGATGGTTATAAGTTTACTCTAATCAAATAGAGTTTTATAGCAAAGAAAGATTCTTTTTTTTTTTAATTTTAGATTTAATGTTCTTTTTTGAAAATTTGGGTGCAGGAGTTGAAGATGTGTTGACTGATTACAAGACCCATAAGGTTGTAGTGAAAGGGGAAAAAGCAGATCCGCTGAAGGTGTTAGAGAGGGTGCAGAAGAAGAGCCACCGCCAGGTGGAGCTCCTATCTCCCATCCCCAAGCCACCGCCGGCAGAGGAGGAGCCTAAGAAGCCGCCGGAGGAGGTTGCTAAGCCGGAGGAGAAAAAGCCAGAGGTTGGTTCATTGAATTGGATTGTTCAGTCACGCCATGCTTAATTCCTGCTTAAATCTTGGCTGTTATTGGTTAATAATAATGCTAATAAAAGGTTCTTGTATTATGTATGTATTTCTGGTGGATTTTGTAAAGTAAGAAAAGATTAAAACGGTTTTGGTGTTATCTCCAGGTGATTGCAGTCGTTTTGAAAGCTCACATGCATTGCGAGGCTTGTGCTGAAGCCATCAAAAGGAAGATTTTGAGAATGAAAGGTGGTCCTTTTCTGCCTTTCCTTGCTATTAATTAACCAATTAATTCATTCATTAATGGCAGCAGTTGGAGTTGGGTTTGTTTTAAGGTCTTTATCAAATTTCATGTCACTTTCAGCTCTTTTGTACATTCATTTTCCTGCTTTTAATTAAATTATAATCATCATTTATTAATAATAATTATTATATTATTGCACTTTTGGCCTTTTAAAAAGAAAAAGGCCGGTTCTTTTTATCACAGAATATTATAAGAATTATTGTTAGAAAACAGAATGATGGCATCATTGTGATGCTTAAATTATCAACCTTTCACTATCTGAACATTGACTAGGATAAGATATTCTTTCTTGAATATTCTGTGGCCTGGAGATCTAAAGAATTTCAAAGCCTAAGTCATAGGAATCTTTGAAAGTTGTGGAAGAGTCCACTAAGTGAGGTGAATGGATGTTTGGGAACTTTTGAGTCCAGTGACATTTTCCATTATACCCATTAACTAACAGAGTAAAAACATATGGAGTCATCATTCACTTTCTCTCCTAAATCCTAATCCTACAATTTTTTTCATCATCACATCATTCATTTTTCCTAGTGTGCTGACTCCAGTCACTCCACTATTAAAGTGGATGGTGATTATGAGGACAAGTGGGCTAATATGACTCTAAAAGGCCTAATTTTTTGTTTAAGTGATAAGAAATTACTTCATATATATAGGTCTTAAACAGGGTTCATGTGCGCACATGAGTGTATCTTTGGTCTGCCTTAAAAGTACGGCTAATTCCGTCCTATAAAAGAAAAAAGTATTACTACTACTTTCAAAAGTGATGTTCCTGCATTTCCCTTTATAGTAAAGAAATTAAAGTAGATTATCATTTATTTTCCTTCTTTTTATGAACAGTGAAATTAAAGGTGTGAGAAATGCAATAAAGTAAAGTTATATGGTTTATTCTATAATTAACACTTTCTTTATATTTGAACCGAAAGAGTTTAAGACCATCAATTTGGAGGCGGAGGGAATATAATTCCATTTTAGTAGTAAATGAGTCATATTTTTAAGGAGAATACAAAGATCGTTCTATTTGAGAAAATATAGTTTCTTATTTATCTCAAAAATATCAATACTTTATCAATTTCAACTTCACTAACTTTTTATTGTCTCAATTTATCCATTTCACTTTTGATTTCATCTTTTTTCTTTTTGTTGACTTCTATCTTCCCTTTTGAAGATTACAACTGAAAAATAGAAGATATATTTCCTCTTTATTTTGTAAAAGATCGTGTCAAAGTGATGAAGTGTTTATCCAACACCTGTTAAATATGAAGTGTCAAAATGACAAAAGGAGTAATACGGAGTAAATATTTTCAGCATTCTTCCTTCCTATTAGGCTTGTCTTTTATAACGAATCTGAAATCTAAATTTAACCCCATTGCATCTTATACTTCTTTTGGAACGTCTTGTAGGAGTGGAGAGTGTGGAACCTGACTTCAAGAGCTCGCAAGTCACGGTGAATGGCGTTTTTGATCCGGAGAGCTTAGTAGACTATGTGGTCAAGAAGACGGGCAAACGAGCGGTGGTGGTGAAGGTGGAGCCGAAGAAGGAAGAGAAGAAGACGGAGGAAGGCAAAGAGGAGAAAAAAGACGACGAGAAAAAAGCAGGAGACGAGAGTGGGGAAAAGAAGGAGGGCGAAGAAGGGACGACGACCGACAACGCAGGGGAGAAGAAAGAGGAGGGTGAAGTTGTTCATCAAGAAGACCCAAAGTTGGAACTGAGAAAGCATGAGCTCTACTACTATTACCCCGCTCAAAGCCATTACCAAGTGAATCCTCACCCTCACCAACAAAGGTTTGCCCAGGAGGTATATGGGTATGGTTACCCAAATATGTTCAGTGATGAGAACCCCAATGCATGTTCTGTAATGTAAATGATGATGATGATGATGTGGAAAGAATGGCATTTGATCCTTTGGGGCCATTTGGTCATTGGCTGGTTGTGCCCTGCATGTGGCCCTGTCTGGGTCATTCAGTAGAAGTAGTTAATGTAATGTCTGCAACCAGTACTGTAGAATTTTGTGAGTTTTTTTTTTTTCTTCCTTTCTTTCTTGTCCTCCTTTTCTTTTCTTCATTATAATAATGTTATAATGGGTGCTCCATACCGGAAATGGACAGAGAGGTAACGCATTATAGTACATGGTACTACAGCATATGACTAGATTATGCCCCTCCATTTTTGCATATTGTGTGTACTTGCAAAGTTGCAACTTGCTGACATTCAACAAAACATAATGAGAGAGAGGGAGGGGGAGGGGACTAAAAGGGAAAAGTGACCTTACACCTCCAATTATTGACAAGTGCATTCAAGGTCACTAACTATTTAAATCATGAATGAATCGTACAAAATGGGTCATGGGTGGGTAATGACTAACTACCGATCAGCCAGTAATTGAGAAAGTTGTAATTATGCTTCCGTTTAAAACGTACCGATGCCGTCCATGGTTAGAGTGGGGCGTAGCCACGAGGGGCTAAGTCAGCTATGGGCCCACTCAAATTTACTGAAAACAATGTAACCTTTGGTTAAATTTGTCTCATCTTTCTTTTTCAGTTCATTCTAAGATTGTTAAAGTCCGTTTGGTTTGAAATCTTCTTATTTATTCTAACTTTATTATTAATTCAACATCAATCACACAAATTCATTTTCTTAACAACTGTACCATATCATCATGTCTCAATGTTAGTGACTGTTGGGTAAATGGCCCCAACAGGGGTTCGGCCCAATCACCCCCAAACCGATGTACGTCGCCTAGCCCACGGGTGACCTTAGCCCAGAGGAGATAGGACGAACGTCGGTTTCCCGGATAGCGGACGAGGTCCCTGCCGAGGGTCAATTAGCATATTTCCGACGAACGTCGTCAGCCGAGGCCCATCCCTGTAGATGGTCCAAATCCAGAAGATCGTTTCACTCTATCAAGGGCCGCAGACGAGCGGCCCCCAGCCTTCCATCGCCTGCTGAGAGTTGCCCTCAGTTCTACCAGACGATCATGGTCAGGAATTAGGCGGGGAACCCAGATTCTGGCGGGAAGCGCATTTAATGCTGGAGATTTGGTGGTTGGACCACAGCCACTAACAATCCTCCACGTCATCAGGAATAACTGCCCATTGGCGGGTATAAATAGTAGCATTTATTTCATTGTAAAGGGTTGACAACTTTCTATTCCCAGCATTCTAGCTATAGCATTCTTACTTGTAGCATCTACACTACCTCGTAAGACGAACGGCCGACGTGCCTTTTTTAGCAAGTAGATTGTATTTAGGGGAGTTATTACGAAGTTAGTAATACCTATTTACATTGCCTGCTATTTGCGTTGTTTCCTGATCCATCTGATAGTTGTTGGGCTAGATATTTACATACACATACACTCACTCCACTCGAAACCTTTGGGCTTACGTGTTGGGCCCGAGGGTTGAAGGAATAAACCTCAACACTGGCGCCGTCTGTGGGAAACTGAACGAAAAGTTTCCAGAAACTCTCCCAAACAGCTACTAAATCTACCTACAGCAAACTCGATGTCAGGAAGCAACAACCAGCGTGACCTCTCCGAGCGTCTGGAATCAAGCCGCCGGAATCGCGGCCGGAACTCGGAAATGTCCGCGACGATATGGACCTCCGGGGGAAACGGGGGTATCACTGACCTCATTCCCCTTGAGGCCAGGCAGGATCCCCGCCTCATGCGGGAACTTGCCGACACCATGCGCCGTTTGGCAGACGAACGGGAGGCTCAAGAGCAGGTGTACTCTGCGAGCACCCAGCGAACACCCCTCTCCCCCATCCGCCGTATGCAGTCGTACGATGATACGACAGGGTCCAGTGACCACCGGCCCTCCGTCCATGAGCAGCTAGGTGGAGGTTCAGGCTCCCATGGAACGGGAGGGCGAACCAATGTCAGCACTGCTGCTTTCAGGGAGCACACACCATCAGTTCCCCGCCAAATCTCGCGGGGGGACGAAACCCCAAGGATCAACACCGTTGGACGACGTTTCCAACGGCGAGGGGCACAAATCCTTAGGCGGCCGCACGGTGCTGTGGCCGCTCAGCGAAATGCTGCCTTCGAGGCCGTACCCCCTGTGTCCCCCGGAAGGGCCGCACAGGATGCAAGGCTGGAGGCAATGGAGCGGCAGATGGCCGAGATGAACAGACGGACAGACGTCGGCTCGGCCACGCCCTCTTTCTCTCTCACGTCACCCTTCACCCCCCGGGTGATGGGCGTCGAGATTCCCCGGGACTGCAGGCCCCCGGGCAATTTGGTGTACAATGGGGCCGGTGATCCCAAGGCCCATCTGATTAGCTACCAAGGGAATCTGTCCATGCTGGGAGCATCGGACGAGGCCATCTGCAGATTGTTCTTCAGCACCCTCAGGGGGCCGGCGCAGGAATGGTTCGGCCAGCTGAGGCCGGGCACCATCGACTCATATGAACAGCTTTCCCGGCAGTTCATGGCTCAATTTGCTGCCAGTACCACCCCCAGGAAGGACGTCACGGCTCTCGCCCACATCAAACAAGGGCGGGACGAACCGCTGGCTAGGTTCCTGGTAAGGTGGAGGGACGAGGTCCTGCAGGTCGACGATCTGGACGAACGTCTGGCCACGAACATGTTCACCAGTGCACTGGCCACAGGGGATCTGTACCGGGACCTAAGGAGGAACCCCGGCACCAGCTACACCTAGGGCTGAGCAAAACCCGATCCGACCCGAAAAACCCGATATTTTTTCGGATATTATCCGAACCGAAGTGGATATCCGACCCGAAAAACCCGAAACCGAAAATCCGATTAGTATTGGGCCTAGATCGGGTGGCGGGTAGGGTTTGTGAAATCCCAACCCGACCCGCCCGAATATCCGAAATATATGTTAGTGTGTACTTTGAATATTTAATTTAATACTTGTGTTCAATTATTTGTGTAATTATTTGTGCAATTTGTATTAAATTATTTGTGTAAATTGAATGTGTAGTGAACTAGTGTGTACAATTTTGGTTAAAGTGGCATTCCAACACTTTAACTATCCAATTATAATGTGTTTTGATATAAACAAAATATCCAAAATATATTAAATTATGTAGTGTGTACTTTGAATATGTTAAATTAATACTTGTGTTCAATTATTTGTGTAATTATTTGTGGAATTTGTGTTAAATTATTTGTGTAATTTGGAAGTTTAGTGCACTAGTGTGTACAATTTTTGTCAATGTGGCATTTAAACACTTTAATTATCCAATTATAATTTTTTTTAATATAACCGAAATATCCGAAACCCGACCCGATATCCGATAATATCCGACTTAAAAATATCCGAAATACCCGATTTGAAATATCAAAGGGTCGGACCTAGTATTTAAATTAAAAAACCCGAACGGGTTTAGGGTTCGCAAACCCGACCCGCCCGAACCCGACCCGTGCACACCCCTAGCTACACCGAGGTTCTGGCTCGGGCCCAGAAGTATGCCTCCATTGAGGAGGAGATCAGGCAGCGGGACGGAGTTCCTGCGGCCCAGCCATGGAAGATGGCGGACAGGCTCGGACCCAGACCGGGGCCCGGGCCCTCCCCCCCAAATAAAAAGAAGAAGGCGGATGGGGCGATGGTCCCTTGGAAGGCTCCGTCCGGAGATATTCAGATGCGGTTGGACGACCGCTATGTCCCCTTGGCCTATCCAGTGAGTCAAATTTTTGAGGCCATCAAAGACAAGGGCCTCCTGATGGAACCCCAAGACATGAAGAAGCATATGGGGCTTGACCAATCGGCCTACTGTGAATACCATCAGAGGGCCGGCCACCTGACGGACAATTGCAGCCAACTAAAGAAAGCAATCGACGAGCTGATCCGTCAGGGGTACCTGGGCGAGTTCGCCCAGCTGTTGAACAAAAACAGCGAGCAGAAGCCGAACCCAAGGTCCCGAACATGGCGCCGCGACGACCGGCACGAGGCAGGGCCCCGGGATGAGGATTATCGGAGCGCAGATAAGCGTCCGGAGGGATCCCTTGGCCCGAAGGGCAAAAAGAAGAAGCTGGAGATCAAGGTGATCTTCGGGGGCGCTGAGACAGGGGATACACCCGCCGAGCGAAAAAAATTTGAGAGATCACTCTACGTGGGTTCCGTATCAGCACCCCCCACCAAGCGCAACAAGATCGAGGCAATCACTTTTGGGCCCGCCGATCTGCCAATGTCACCAGCACCGCATAGAGACGAGCTGGTGATCAGCATGGACGTGAACGATGCCATCGTCCGCCGCGTCCTTGTTGACACCGGGAGCAGTGTGAACGTCCTCTACTGGGAGGCTTTCGAGGGAATGAAGCTCAGGAGGGAAATGCTGCACCCTCTGCGTACCCCGCTGTCCGGCTTCACCGGGGATTGCATTGACGCTGAGGGCACCATCATCTTGCCAGTAGAGATCGGCGACGGCCCTCACACCGCCCGGATCGGGATGACGTTCGTCGTGGTCCGCCTGAGATGCGCCCACAACGCCATTTTGGCCCGGCCCGGCTTGGAAGACTTGGGGGCCATATGCTCCGTACGGCACTCGTGCATCAAATTCCCCACCAACACTGGAGTGGGGATAGCACGTACGGACCCGCATATGGCCAGGGCCTGCTACACAAAGGCCATGGAGAAGCTCAACGAGCGGGAGGCTCGGGTCAACAGCATCTCCGAGAAGGCCAAACAGGCCGACTTGGACGCCCATCTGGAACCAGCAACCTTGTTGGAAGAGATCGAGCTCGACGAACCGACGGACAGGAAGGTGTCCATCGGCGCGGATCTAGAGCCGGAAACCAGAGCGGGGGTCATAGCTGTCCTCCGAAGGTTCAGAATCCTGTTCGCCAGAGGGCCGGAGGACATGCCGGGCATCGACCCCAACCTCATATGCCATAGACTCGCCGTGCGGTCGGACGCCAAGCCCATACAACAGAAGAAAAGATACATGGCGGCCGACCGACGCGATTTCATCAGGAAGGAGACAGCAACTCACCTCAGCATCAAACATATCCGGCCGGTCATCCACGTGGAGTGGTTGGCCAACGTGGTACTAGCCCCGAAGGGCGACACTTGGCAGATGTGCGTCGATTACTCGGACCTCAACAAAGCTTGTCCGATGGATCCTTACCCTGTTCCGAGGATCGACTTGTTGGTGGATGAGACAGCAGGCTGCGAGCTGCTCAGCTTCATGGACGCATTCAGAGGCTACCACCAGGTGTTCGTGCACCCCGATGATGCCGAAAAAACGGCGTTCGTCACGGCGGACGACGTGTATTTCTATATTGTCATGCTGTTCGGCCTGAGGAACGCCATGGCTACTTTTCAGAGGATGATTGGGATGTTGTTCAAAGACGTACTTGGGAAAACAATGGAAGCTTACGTGGACGACATCCTGATCAAGAGTAAGAAAAAGGAGGACCATGTCCAGGACATGGAGAGGGTCTTCAGCATCATGGAGAGGGCCAGTATGAGGCTCAATCCGAAGAAGTGTGCCTTCGCCGTCAGGGGCGGCAAGTTCCTCGGCTACATGATGAGCGAACGGGGGATCGAGCCTAACCCGGATAAGGTAAAGGCGATCATGGACATGGAGGCCCCAAAGAACCTAAAAGACGTGCAGCGGCTTACCGGGCGTCTGGCAGCCCTGAGCAGATTCTTATCCAAGCTGGCTGATAAGGCGATTCCCTTTTTCCAGATTATGAAGAAGGCCAACCCCTTTGAATGGACCCCGGAGTGCCAGGCTGCCTTCGAAGATTTCAAGGTATATCTCTCCTCTCCGCTCGTCCTCACCAAAGCGGATTCCGGGGAAAGGTTGTACATGTATTTGGCAGTAGCCGACCTGGCCGTGAGTGTCGTGCTGTTGAAGGAGGCAGAAGGCGTTCAGCGGCCGATATACTTTGTGAGTAAGGCGCTGAACGGCGCCGAGACGAGATACACGTTGATGGAGAAAACGATCCTTGCCTTGATTGCATTCATCAAGCGCCTGGCACCGTACTTCCAAGCACACCCGGTGACCGTCTACACGACGCAGCCCCTCGCCACAGTCCTCAGGAATCCGATGGCAAGCGGGAGGATAACCAAGTGGTCCTTAATGATCGGCCAGTATGACGTGGACTTCAAGCCAAGGCCGACTATCAAAGGACAAGCACTGGCGGACTTCAATTCGGAATGCACCGCGCGCACCGAGGACGAATCCCATGACAGCAACGACTTTGATAATTGGTGGGAGATGTACACCGATGGGGCCTCGAGTGCGCGAGTCTGTGGCGGAGGAGCGGTGATCACTTCCCCCGAGGGTTTCAAAGCCTACTACTCTATGAAATTTGAGTTCAAGGTCACCAACAACGAGGCTGAGTACGAGGCGCTTATCGCAGGTCTGAAATGCGCGAAGGCACTCGGAGCAGCTCGTCTGAAGGTGAGGTTGGACAGCCAGCTGGTGGTAACCCAGATGAACGGCACTGCAGAGACCAGGGAGGAAAGAATGAAGGTTTACAAGGAACTGACGGAGGAGCAGACCGCACAATTTGAGCAGGTGATCCTGGAGCAGGTATCACGGGTGGAGAATGCAGAGGCGGACATACTCTCAAAGCTAAGCAATCCTCCGATGATCCAGCGACGAGCATCCCCAGCTACATCAGGGGCTTCGTCAGGCAGGAAGTGTTCCCAGCACCGGCGACGGACGTCATCCAGGTGGAGGTTATCTCCATCGCCGAACCCAACTGGGCGAAGGAGATAGCAGACTACCTCAGAGATGGAACGCTCCCCGAGGCCGACGAGGATGGCAGCGCCGGAAGAGATGCGTGGATAAAGAGGCGTGCCCCTAACTTTGAACTTATTGATGGGCAACTCTACAAGAAGACATTCGACGGACCTTACCTCAGGTGCCTCCCGCCGAGCCTAGCAGCAGCGGTGATCGAGGAGATACATGAAGGGATCTGTTCCAGCCACCAAGGCCCCCGAACCTTGGCCAGGAAAATCATCCTGCAGGGCTATTACTGGTCGACCATACAGCAAGATTGCTTCAACCATACTCGGAAGTGCGCAGTATGCCAGCAGTATGCACCCGTTCCTGGACGACCAGCGAGCTTCTACACCCCGATGACCATCGCGCTATCTTTTGCTAGGTGGGGCATAGATCTACTGGGCCCTCTGCCAACGGCTGCTGGAGGAAGGAAATTCGTCATTGTGGCGATTGATTATTTCACAAAGTGGGTGGAGGCCGAACCACTGGCCTCCATCACTGAATTCCAATGCCAGAAGTTCGTCTGGCAGAACATCATATGCCGATTCGGGATCCCGGAGCAGGTCGTCACCGACAACGGCCGGCAGTTCGTCGGCAGGGGATTTGAGGCATACTTGGCGAAGTGGGGCATCAGGCACTCTAAGGCCTCGGTGGCCTACCCGCAGGCCAACGGCCAGGTGGAGAACATGAACCGGACCATCATGGATGGAATCAAGAAGAAATTGGAAGACTACACCTCCACCTGGCCGGAGCAGTTGAATTATGTCTTGTGGACGTACAGGACGACGCCAAGAACGGCGACCGGGGAAACCCCTTTTGCCTTGGCTTAGGGGTTCCAAGCTAAGGTGCCAACGGAGGTGCTGGTACCTACACATCGCACCAAGCACTACCAGCCGGAGGACAACGAGGCCAACCTACGAGCGGAGCTCCACTTCATTGAGGAACGGAGGGACCTAGCGGCTCGTCGCATGGAAGAGTACCACAGGGCCACACAGAGATACTTCAACAAAGCCGTGAAATTCCGCGAGATAGAAGCCGGGGACCTCGTACTCAGAAAAAGAGAGAAGAGCAAGCCGCTCGAAGGTGGCAAAATGGCTAAGAATTGGGAAGGACCTTACCGGGTCATCAGAAGATACAACCAGGGGACGTTCCTCCTCCATACCCTGGAGGGGAACCATGCCGGGATGTGGAACGTAGAACACCTGAAGAAGTTCTATCAATAGTTAGAGGCTGTTGTCTTTGTATTATTCCCACTCCCATGTAAAATGACCAGACGTCGTCAATAATAAGGCCCCCTGCTTTCATCACTTCTGCTCTTACCAACGGCCGTTAAGGAAGGGAATCTCGAAGTAGATATACCTGTCCGACCCTGTGAGTCTCGCGGTCACCGATCGGCTTCTTCAAGGCAAGAAGCATCGGCCGAACCCCGGACCAGGGACGTACGAAGCGCCAGGGAATCTCGATGCAGATAAACCTGTTCCTCATTGAGATGTCTGCGGATACCGAACGTCTCCTCGAAGTAGGAACGCCGGTGGGACCAAGGACCAGTGACGAACGAAGAGTATAGATTGCCTCCCTCAAAAAAAAAAAAAAAAAAAAGAGAAAGATGGGGAGAAGAGGAGGGTAGCTCCTATGCGGAAGGGAATCTTGCCCGGGCGTGCCAGATCTTCCCCCACTGCCGAAGACGAACGCCTCTCGATGTAGAGGTAAGTAGAGACGCGGAGGGGGCTAGACGAACCAAGGGAGCTTGCCAAGATAAACCTGTTTATCCCACAATGACCATGGATCGATGGACGTGGGATAACAAAGTCGGGAACCCGTGAGGGTAAACCAGTTCGTCCCTGCGAGTTCCTTGGGTGCCGGACGTCTCCTTCGAGGCAAGAGACGCCGGTAAGACTAAAAGGACCATGGACGAACGAAAAAGGGGGAATCTCGATGTAGATAAACATGTTCCTCCTTGCGGGTTTCGAGGATACCGAACATCCTTCGAAGTAAGGATGCCGGTAGGACCAAGAACCAAGGACGAACGAAGACTAAAAGACTCAAAAAAAAAAAAAGATGCCAGAAGAGCACGGAGCAAAGAATGGTTTTATTCTTCGGCACTACTGGCCGGGAAGTACAATAGAAGAACGTATACAATGAATGGCACAACTGGAGTACAAATAAACGGCTGACGACGATCGGCTGGAGTCAGGCTTTCGGGGGAGGTGGCGGATCCTTTTTGGAGCTAGCCTGAGTCTGAAGGAACTCAACGGCTCCTCTACAAGCATCTTCCATTAAAGAATCGAACCCGGCGGCCGTCGGATCAAATGGGGCCCCGAAATGACGCTCAAAGACGGGCAGATTCTCGGCTACCAAACCAACCATGCCCTTCAGATAAGTGTCATCGGCGAGATCGACGAGAAAACGCTGGCCGGTTGGCGTATTCTTCAGCAACTCGACCCCGGCCACGTAAGGATCCGCGCAGGTGGCCAAGAACTCACCGACGAACTTCGGGAGGAACCTCATAGAGTTTTTGACCAGGGCATCATACTCCGCCCGCAGCACGACCATCTCTCGCCCCTGACGCTCGGAGGCCATCCGAGCCCTGTGGAAGTAAATCCCGGCTTTATCAAGAGTGCTCTGGCCGCACTCGAGAAGATCCTCGACGACCTCCTGAGCGGCGAAGTCTTGAGGCACCTTGAGGTTCAGCCCGCACCAAATGGACGAGGCAGTCTGACCGAACAGCATCATCGACTCCGTGCGGGGACCAACGCCGGAGAACTCGATGAGGCCCAAGGAGGACTTATTGGCCCCGGCAGTTGGAGGGGGACGGGCAGATTGGCCCTCCTCATCTCGGAGGCGACGAACGTCTGAATGGCGAGGGACGGTGGCTATTTCCTTGCCTTTATCAGCCCGCTTTTGCTTAACGGGACTCCCAGGCTCCCCGTCAGAGTCAATGGTTAGCACGATGGTCTTGTCTTCCTGGCGGGGCCTCTTCAAGGAAGTGCCAGCTTCACGGGCGTCTTCGGTCCGGGACCTCGTCTGACGTGTTTCAACCTTTGGAACGACAGGTCGTTTTTCCATCTCTCTTTGGCCATTCCGGCACCTAGTGTTAGCATTCGCGCGTCCCATAGAGACTGTGGACGGGTAAACTCCTGTAGAAGAGAAACTAAAATGTTAGAGCTATAACAACAGAGGGACGATAAAGCAACCAGTGTCCTATGGACGCACCTAGTCCGGCCTGAGCTTTAAAGGGCTCGGCCACCAGTGTCCGGAGGTTCTGGATACCAAGTTCAGCTATGCGCTTGGCATGGCCGAGCTCCTCATCCGTCATGGGCGGCGGAATTGTCTTTACCGGGTAGGCGTTCCACCGGCCGGGGAACGGCATCGGCGAGCCTACTTCAGCCAGGAAGAAACGCTCTTCCTATCCGTCCGGATTCCCAGCATTGTTAGAAAACAGGGTCATGGACGGGCGGGCAATCAGGGTTAAATACCCCGTACGTCCGAACGGGGACAGCCTGAAGAAATGGTGTAACAAATCCACGATGGGAGCCACACCGACACTATGGCATCTGATAATGAAACCGGTGACGATCCTATAAGCGACAGGGACGAACTGTGCGGGCACCACCCTAAGAGTTCGGAAAAGTTCTAAGTGGAAACTGTGCAAAGGGAACAGAAGCCCGGCTATAACTGAATCCAAGTGGACCACCACGTAGCCGGGCAGGTGTCGCATGGGGTTACGCAAGCGCCGATCATCATATACCCTAGGGGGGTTGAACCACTGGCTGACCAGGCGCTTGTCGGCATTCGTCAAACGTTGGCACTGATGCCGAACGTAGGAGAAGTTGAGACTAAAGCGGGGAGGCCATGGCGGCATTCCCCGTTCATAATATTCCAAATCATCGCTGGAGGAACACCCATCGTCGAAACAGATTTCGGAGGACATGACGACGAGCGGTACCTTTTTGGTTTTTGGGCCCTGAGGATTGATCCGGCTCGTGGAGGTTGCTAGAGAGAGAATATATTTGTGCAGCGTGTGGACTAAATGAATCGATGATGGCTGATCTCGGTGTATTTGGGCATTTATAAGCGGAATGCCGCAGATTGACACCAACCGCAGGCTGGCACGTGTCCAAATAACACCGGCGTAGCAATAACATTAGAAGGCACCTCGAGCCCCGCGCTTTTGGGGAAGGTCAAGAGGCTGCTGATGGAACTTAGCATTCGGGTCTGACGACGAACGTCGGGCATAGAACCTGGGATCCCCACAAGCTGGGAGGACAACACCGGACGAATATCGTCGGACACAGTGCCGTCGGCCGCCAGGCTCACCGTCTAGAGAGACGAAGGCAGAAGCGAACGAGAAACCCGGGGGCAATGGTAGACAAGGCCGAAAATACTATTCACCCCGGACGAGCGTCTTCGAAAAGGATAGAACAAGAGGGGGACGACTATCAAGGCATCTCGTACAAATAACGGCCCTTTTTAACCATTTGAATCGGCTATCTAAGGTGGCGAGGGCAGGATTAGCTCGGAAGCGTACAACCTAAAGGGCCGAGCGCCCAAGGTATATGAGGCCCGCCTAGGCAACAGGCGTCTAAGCCAGGAGATGACTATGCACGGCGGCAAAACTACGAGTACGCTACAGCTGGCTACGAACGGCGGAAGTACTTTGAAAGAATAAAGTACAAATACAGAAACACGGCACAAAGACGAACTTTGGCAAAACATGGATTTTTATTCTTCGGCACTATCGGCCGGAAACTACAAATCTACACGCTACAGTCGAAAGAAAAGCTAGGCTAAAAAATAAATCAACACATGTGGGGGGACGGCGGCCGGTTGCTGGCATGAATGTGCTCTTCCTCCTGAGGCTCGGGCTCAGGGGTTGGGGGTTCCGGGATATCTCCCATGGCTATGGCCGCCGCTCGGCGCCTGTCCCGCCTTATTTTCCCCAGGGCCTCGATCAGTAGATCCTCATCCGTGTGGTCGACCGGGTTGACGTCAGGGCCCAGAAGCTTCTCGAAGATGGGGAGAATGGCCTTGACCCCTTCATTATAGCCACCGGCGAAGGCGCTATCGGCGGAATCATAAAGGAATTGGCGCGATAAGGGGGAGCTTCCCATTAGCCGCACGCCGTATTTCAGACGGTCCTTCGCCGGAATCTTCTCCAGGGCATGGGAGAACACGTCACCAAAGGCCCCGGCACAGAAATCCTTGGCCGAATCCATGAACTCGCCAGTATTCCGGTAACCAGAGGTATCGACGCGCCACTCCGAAGTAGCACCTTCGGGGGCCGGAAGTACCGGCATAAGCTTGAAGCCGGCCTTCTCCAGACAGGCCAGTTGGGCGCCAGTTTCAGCCCGGAGGGACTGAAGCTCCTCCTTGGCTGAGGCAACCTCTTCTTCTGCCCGACGGGCGGCCTCCCGAGCCTTCAGTAAGGCGGCATCAGCCTTGCTCCTCGCCTCCTGCAGGGTGGCCTCCCTGGCAGCCTCGGCTTGCAGAACCAACAGCCCAGACTGTAAAAGATGGGATGAACAGAGGTTAAACGACGAAACGACGAGCGTCAGGGAGACAAGGTTGGTCGAATCGCGAAAATACCTGGATGGCCGCTGCCAGAGCAGCGCTGGTCGCTTCAGAAGACGACCGGGGGCCAGTTTGAGGCCGGCCTTGGCCCCAAGCTCCCTCCAAAGCTCCTCCGCCGGCCGGCTCAGAGAGAGACCGCTGGCATCTTCAACAATGGGGCCGGAGGAAGGACAGTCTCGCCCCCTCTTCGGCTTCTTCTCTGGGGCCCTCTCACCCCCCTTCTTGGAAACCACCTTCGTTGTGACGACCGGCGGGGGGAGAACAGATTCGGCATGAGGAGGTATGGCCCCCTCATTCAGAAGGGTGGCAATCAGATGCTGCTCACCATCTGCAGTCCGACGGGCGGCGTCAGAGGCCGATGATCCGGCACCATGGGCGGCGGCCTCTCTGGCCGCTCTGGCCGCAGCCATCTTCGCCTTCCTGTTCCTCAGGCACTCGGCATTGTCCATTTGGTCAGCGGTAAGAGGAAGACCTGCAAGAGAGAAATACAAAAATGTAAGAAGACAAGCAGGGATAGAGAGTAGGGCTGAGCAAAACCCGATCCGACCCGAAAAATCCGATATTTTTTCGGATATTATCCGAACCGAAGTGGATATCCGACCCGAAAAACCCGAAACTGAAAATCCGATTAGCATTGGACCTAGATCGGGTGGCGGGTAGGGTTTGTGAATTCCCAACCCAACCCGCCCGAATATCCGAAATATATGTTAGTGTGTACTTTGAATATTTAAATTAATACTTGTGTTCAATTATTTGTGAAATTATTTGTGCACTTTGTATTAAATTATTTGTATAAATTGAATGTGTAGTGGACTAGTGTGTACAATTTTTGTTAAAGTGGCATTCCAACACTTTAACTAGTCAATTATAATGTGTTTTGATATAACCAAAATATCCGAAATATATTAAATTATGTAGTGTGTACTTTGAATATGTTAAATTAATACGTGTGTTCAATTATTTATGTAATTATTTGTGCAATTTGTGTTAAATTATTTGTGTAATTTGGAAGTTTAGTGCACTAGTGTGTACAATTTTTGTCAAAGTGACATTTAAACACTTTAATTATCCAATTATAATTTTTTTTAATATAACTGAAATATCCGAAACCCGACCCGATATCCGATAATATCCGACTTAAAAATATCCGAAATACCCGATTTGAAATATCAAAGGGTCGGGCCTAGTATTTAAATTAAAAAACCCGAACGGGTTTAGGGTTCGCAAACCCGACCCGCCCGAACCCGACCCGTGCACACCCCTAATAGAGAGGAACTCCCACCTCAGAGGACAGGACCGCCCGTGCCCCGAGACGAGCATCCGAGGGAGGAGGAAATCCAGAAACACGGACGGTACCTATGCCTGCTTCAGAGAGTGCCTCGGGGGTCAGGTATTCCCCTATGGGACGAACGCCGCCCTCCAGGACTTTGTTCACTTCCGCCTGCAGCTCGGCCGTCAGCACTGGCGGCTCAATCTTCGGGGGGTAGCCGTTCCAGCGGATTGGGAGGGGAGGACCATCATATCTAAGGAAGAAGAGCCTATTTTTCCAATCATGGATGGAGGAAGGATAGTGCTCGAACAGCTTCCTCTTCGGACGAGCGGCCACACTCAGGTAACCGTCGGAGTTCTGCGGGGTGACCCGGTAGAAGTAGTGAAACAAATCCAGGGATATATCGGCTTCCGCGGACGAACAGCGCACGAGGAATGCGGAGATGAATCTGTAAGAGTTGGGCATGAACTGCGCCGGGACCACCTGGTAGCAGTTGAAAAACTCCACATAAAAAGGATGGAGGGGAAACCGCAGACCGGCCTCTACGGAGTCCACATGCAGGATGATCATCCCCGGCCGTCTCCGCATGGCATGTTCAGCCCCGCTATGGCTAAAGACGAACGGGTGGGGGAAGAAGGAAGCAATCTTGTTCATGGTGACGCTAGAGAGGGATTGCCTGTGCTCTAAAACACTCTTGATCTTGCAGATGTGCCTCTGCACGTCCATGGGGATACCCAAATCGTGCACCTCCAGGTCAGAACCAGATTGGGCCTCGTCCGCGGAGTCATACCCGGCCGCACGTTCATTCAGAGGCACTGCCTCAATGGCACCTTCGGAAATGTCTACGCCTTGCTCACTATCGGCATGGATAGTCCCTGCGGTGGACGCTGAACCAGGGTGGCCGGAAACGCTGGTCTCCCCGGAAGAGCGGGAGCCAGAATCGGAGGAAGAATCTGAACCGGAGCCCGAAGAACCAGAACTCGAACTCGAGGAGATTTCCATTGAAGTCATCTCTAGAAGGAAGGACAGGGATGAAGGAAAAACAATTACCTTGGAGAAAACTTGAGGATGACCTTGGCAAGCTGCGGTGAAAATCTGAGGAGCGGCAGGAGAACTCGAGAGCAAGAGCCAGAAAACGGAAACCCTAGACAAAGGGGAATTCCTGGTATTTATAGCGGAGGCACCCCGGGGGGTGGCCCTTGATCAGGTACGTCCTTTG
Organism: Cuscuta epithymum; assembly: GCA_945859915.1. NCBI lineage: Eukaryota > Viridiplantae > Streptophyta > Magnoliopsida > Solanales > Convolvulaceae > Cuscuta > Cuscuta epithymum. Next base: position 8,724,235 of record CAMAPF010000006.1, read on the forward strand.
CCCAAGGGGTGTTCGGCAGGCGAATACGGAAGACGGGGCGTCCCCCAGGGGGCTCAGCATACTTCCTTATGTCCCACGCACGCTTGGAACATCAGAAGTGGGGGACTTGTGTTGGGTAAATGGCCCCAACAGGGGTTCGGCCCAATCACCCCCAAACCGATGTACGTCGCCTAGCCCACGGGTGACCTTAGCCCAGAGGAGATAGGACGAACGTCGGTTTCCCGGATAGCGGACGAGGTCCCTGCCGAGGGTCAATTAGCATATTTCCGACGAACGTCGTCAGCCGAGGCCCATCCCTGTAGATGGTCCAAATCCAGAAGATCGTTTCACTCTATCAAGGGCCGCAGACGAGCGGCCCCCAGCCTTCCACCGCCTGCTGAGAGTTGCCCTCAGTTCTACCAGACGATCATGGTCAGGAATTAGGCGGGGAACCCAGATTCTGGCGGGAAGCGCATTTAATGCTGGAGATTTGGTGGTTGGACCACAGCCACTAACAATCCTCCACGTCATCAGGACTAACTGCCCATTGGCGGGTATAAATAGTAGCATTTATTTCATTGTAAAGGGTTGGGAACTTTCTATTCCCAGCATTCTAGCTATAGCATTCTTACTTGTAGCATCTACACTACCTCGTAAGACGAACAGCCGACGTGCCTTTTTTAGCAAGTAGATTGTATTTAGGGGAGTTATTACGAAGTTAGTAATACCTATTTACATTGCCTGCTATTTGCGCTGTTTCCTGATCCATCTGATAGTTGTTGGGCTAGATATTTACATACACATACACTCACTCCACTCGAAACCTTTGGGCTTACGTGTTGGGCCCGAGGGTTGAAGGAATAAACCTCAACAGTGACAATATATGGATTAGAATAAAAACATTTAAGTAACACTACTACAAATATGAGATACCACGTCACACATATCACGTCGGTTATTAAAAAAACCGACGTTAATTTTTTTTACGTCGGTTGTTACTAAAAACGGACGAGAAAAGGTAAAGAGTCACGCCTTTTGTAAGTATACAACGGCGGTTCGTTGAGAACAGACGTGTTAAGTGTCTAATAACGGCTGTTAATTCGAAACAGACGTAAGACTATTTTTTTTAATGTCCTTGTTTTTCGCAAAAGGGGTAGCGCGGCTCTGGAAATAACTTTTCTCATCGATTATGGAACCCGTCCTGGTACGTCATCGAATCGATTTCCGTGAAGTGATAGCGTGTGTACGTTTTAATTCTCATCGGAAAACCTAGACAACCATTCGCCTTCCTTTCTCATGGCCTGGAGCTCCAATTCTTTCGTTGAAGACGCTAGCCCGTTCCTGTTGCTTAATTATTCTCCGATTGCAGGTTTTTTCATCTGCAACTTCATTATTTTTCCTCTTGTGCAGCGGCTTCAAATTGTTTCCTCTCTCCCTGGAGCCACGGTCCTTCCATCGAACAAATCCAACCCTAGAGAGGAACGTGTTGCGACTTCGGATTTAGACTTCTAATACATGTACTTGTTTAAATTTGCAGGGGTAACCCTAAATCCCAACCGATCTTGGTCTCTCAGCTCTTCCAGACCTGCGATTCCTGACCAGAAAAGTCAGAGACTATGCGGCTGTCCCCCTCCTGCCCTGCGCCGGATGCGGCCTCTGTGTCTCCATCCTCCGTCCCTACCTGCTCGAAGGCTCGCTGAGTCAATACTGACTGCCCAGTTGGTTTCCGATTTGAAAGTATGTGTTTGTGATTTTCAGCATTTTACTTTCAATTTTATTTTTGTTATAATATAATTCATATAGGTAAGCTCTATTTCTGGTTAACGATTCAGCTTTATTTCGATTTCTGATATGTTTTTGTTAAATTTACTTTCAACTTTTGAGCTTCAGTAGTCGGAAGTAATCTGTGAATATGACCTTGACTAGGAGGTTTAAACTTTAAAACCTTAACCATGGCTGAATCTAGATTCACACTAGTCAGGTCAATATTTGAGTCTAAAACTCCAATTGAGATCTTTATATACTAGTATTACTTTTACATATTTCTAATCTTGTCCATTATAAATTTTGTTTTGTATTAGAGTAACGAGGAGGTAATATGCTAAGTCACACTAACAACTGGTGGCTGGATGTTAGAAGTTGCCGCCTATGGTTTTGCTTGGAACATCTCAGCGGTAAAGAACATGCTGCCATGATTGCGCTAGCGGCCATTTGATTGTGAGGGCATTTACATTCCTTTGGATCAATTGATTCTTGTCTGAAATTTTCTTCGAAATTGATTTTCCATCTGAATTGATATCATGTCTTTTTTCGAATGTTCATGTGATTAAATAGAATGCATCTAAATATGTTTAGTTATTCATTTACTCTTACTTTATTAGCTTCCATTCTGAAAGGTATGCTTGAAAGAGAGCTTTGCATAATCTAAACACACTCATGCCGATAAGTGAAGCTTAGCTTTCCTCCCTATATGGCTATATGTCTGCTTAAACATATTTCCTATATGTCGCGTCTTAGATGTAGGCCAATATGATGTCAATATGAAACTTGATTCTCGTAAACACATTCTTTCAGGTACGATGACTTTAACTGGTTTACTTTCGGTGCTCTTTTTTCATCACCTGGGTGCTACACTGTTATTCAAACTTTTCTGTGTATTTTTAGTTAAACGTGAACATTTGTGAGGTTCACGGAAAGTCTGCTAAAATTTCATTAAGGTAAAGTTACGTCTACCTGAACAAGATTCTGTTGAGTCGTTTGCTTTGGATTGTACTCTGTACGTCTTTAGTTCTTTGTTAATCACTAACTACTTGCAGTAGCAATGATCGAGAGGGTTCAAGACCATTTGATCTGCTCGGAGCACAAAATGGTTCAAGAGGTACTTAAATCATGGTATTATGCACTCTGCACATGTACTTTCTCTTTTTATCAAATGCAACTAAATTGCACTTACATATATATGCATGATTGTTGATGTTTTTAGGATAAGTTCATATGTTTTTCACTTGTAAATTGTATGGGAGTACTTCTCTGTGATTGTTTTAAGGGAGATATTATTTACAATACAGTGTATTTGACATTTTTTTGGTAAATTCTTTTTGACATTCATTAGGAATGCTGCTGGCTTGAAATGGGTCCTGTTTTTCCAAGACACAAATGGTTTTCTTTTGTTGCATGGTATGATTGTACAAGTTTTTCTTTGTATTGCCTTCAGTGTTGTATCACCAGTCTCCGATTGCTCTCTTCCCTCCTCCATTCTCCAACTGTTAGACAGCTGGAAGTATGTTGTTCTAAATACTATATCTAGTATTTATCATACTTGCAACAATCAACTTTTTTTAAGCTTTAAAAAAATCATATCTGCAATGATTGAAATAATATGTTTTAGGGAAAGCAGTGATGATCAATGTGGAATATAGCAAGCAATGGTAGTCATTTCTTAGAGCAAGCGGACATCCAGAGGGTGATGTTAAGTGTGAAACAGGATGTTTACCTTTTCCAGAGAGCATAAATCAGGTTTGTAACTTTGTACCTGTTAGTGTCATTTCATTTTTTGCCTCAGTAAGGTAAGATACTGGTAGAAATACTTTATCATGTAACCTTGAATTTGTGATTATTCTTTATTTCTAGTTTACTTGAGTGATGTGAATACTATTAGGAGATCACAGGTTTGCTTAGTACTCACTGGTTGCATTTCGCATATAAGACCATATATACACCTCTGACTCGTTACTAATGAATCAAATATCACATGTGATGAGTATATTTGATTATATCATGTAGCTCATGTTTTTTTAATACATCCCTGAAAGGATGTGTTAGCACATATTAGTTGTATATTTAATGGTATCGTGTTATTCGTTTTTTCAAATTTCAGATTCAAAGGTAGTTAGAACTTGGAAGTGATAAAAATGCAGCGTAATATATCATATAAAAAAATTGCACGATGTTGTGGTTATTTCTCTATGTTGTGGTTGTTTCCACATTTTAATAAAATTCAGGTGAGTTTTATTTGCCTAACCTTGACAGTTTTATTTGAAGACATGCCATTTGGATGGTCTTACATATCATTATGGTGAGCCTTAAATCACTTTGCTTCTTCAAAATACATTGCATTATGGTTTTATCATTTTATTATTGTACATTCTGACTTCAATCAATTAAACATCTCACTATACCATGTTATCTCGTTTGCCTTTTTTCAGATGATTGAATTGGCAGTAGTACGTATGCCCATTATACAAATTTGAGTTACTTGGCTCCAAATTTGACTGGAGTTATTGGAGTTAAATTTGAGTGGAGGGAGTCAGTTAGATCTTTCCTTCTTCTAGTATGTACATAGGAACGACTAGAACTTGTAGTAGAAGTTAATGGATGCATTTTGTGTAATTTACATCTTTTGGAATGTGTATATGTTAACATGAATAATTACGATATGATTACATTTAAAATAACCGCTGCAGTATTTTTTTTTAAATTTTTATACTAGATATAACGTCAGTTATACCCACAACTGACATGATTGTATTTTTTATTTTTTATATTTTATATAGTTTTAACGTCGGTTCTATGAAGAACCAGACGTGGGAGGCTTTTTTATTTTAATATGTTGGGTTAAGGGCCCAAGCCGAGGTCCGGCCCACTAACCCATTTTGCCAGACGAACGTCTGGTGTTGGAGGACTCAGGCCCAGCAGCTCATTCCGACGAACGTCTATGCAGGGACAAGGAGCAGAGCCACGGGCCACCAGGGACGGCGACGAACGTCCCCAGAGCAAGCCTGTAGTCATCGGAGAAAACCCAGTGCACATGGTGAGTATCTATCAAGGCCAGGAGACGAACAGCCAATATCCCTCAAGGGTCGCTTGGAGCAATCCAACTCACTTCCCGGGTGGACGAACGTCCCCACTGGTCCGGCGGGAAACCTAGATTCTGGCGGGAAGTGCATTTAATGCTAAAGATTTGGTAGTTGGGACACCAGCGGTCCACAGGCTGCCACGTCAGTACAGCCACCTGCCCATTGGCGGGTATAAATAGAAGCATTTATTTCATTGTAAAGGGTTGGCAACCTTCTATTCTTAGCGTACTAGCTTCAGCATTCTTACTCGCAGCGTCTCTAACTGCCTTGTAAGACGAACGGCCGACGTGCCTTTTCTAGCAAGTAGATTGTACTTAGGGGAGTTATTACGAAGTTAATAATACCTATTTACATTGCCTGCTATTACTCTTGTTTCCTGATTCATCTAATAGTTGTTGGGCTAGATAACCATACACTCACTCCACTCGAAATCTTTGGGCTTACGTGTTGGGTCCAAGGGTTGAAGGAATAAACCTCAACACTGGCGCCGTCTGTGGGAACTGAGCAAAAAGTTTCTGGAAACTCTCCCAAACAGCTACTAAGTCTACCTACAGCAAACACGATGTCAGGAAGGAACAACCAGCGTGATCTCTCCGAGCGTCTGGAGTCGAGCCGCCGGAACCGCGGCCAGAACTCGGAACTATCCGCGACTATATGGACTTCTGGAGGAAATGGGGGCATCACTGACCTCATTCCCCTGGAGGCCAGGCAGGATCCCTACCTCATGCGGGAACTCGCAGACACCATGCGTCGCTTGGCAGACGAACGGGAGGCCCGGGACCGGGTGTACTCTGCAAGCACCCAGCGAACGCCCCTCTCTCCCATACGCCGCATGCAGTCGTACGATGATACGACAGGCTCCAGCGACCACCGGCCCTCCGTCCACGAGCGGCTAGGTGGGGGTTCAGGCTCCCGTGAAACGGGAGGGCGAACCAGGGTCAGCATCGCTGCATCCAGGGCTCTCACACCATCAGTTCCTCGCCAGATTCCGCGGGGAGACGAGACCCCAAGGGTCAACACCGTTGGACGACGTTTCCAACGGCGAGGTGCGCAGATCTTCAGGCGGCCGCACGATGTTGTGGCCGCTCAGCAGAACGCCACCCCCGAAGCCGCGCCCCCTGTGTCCCCCGGAAGGGCCGCACAGGACGCACGGCTGGAAGCCATGGAGAGGCAGATAGCCGAGATGAATAGGCGGGCGGACGTCGGCTCGGCCACACCCTCCTTCTCTCTCACATCACCTTTTACTCCACGGGTGATGAGCGTCGAGATTCCCCGGGATTGCAGACCCCCGGGAAACTTGGTGTATAATGGGGCTGGTGAATCTAAGGCCCATCTGATAAGCTACCAAGGGAACCTGTCCATGCTGGGAGCGTCGGACGAGGCCATCTGCAGATTGTTCTTCAGCACCCTCAGGGGGCCAGCTCAGGAATGGTTCGGCCAGTAGAGGCCAGGCACCATTGATTCATACGAACAACTTTCCCGGCAGTTCATGGCACAGTTTGCTGCCAGTACTACCCCCAGGAAGGACGTCACGGCTCTCGCCCACATCAAACAAGGGCGGGACGAACCGCTGGCTAGGTTCCTGGTAAGGTGGAGGGACGAGGTCCTGCAGGTTGACGATCTGGACGAACGTCTGGCCACCAACATGTTCACCAGTGCGCTGGCCACAGGGGATCTGTACCGGGACCTGAGGAGGAATCCCGGCACCAACTACACCGAGGTTTTGGCTCGGGCACAAAAATATGCCTCCATTGAGGAGGAGATCAGGCAGCGGGACGGAGTTCCCGCGGCCCAGCGTAGGAAGATGGCGGACAGGCTCGGACCTAAACCGGGACCCGGGCCCTCACCCCCAAACAAAAAGAAGAGGTTGGACGGGGCGATGATCCCATGGAAGGCTCCCCCCGGAGACAACCAGACGCGGCCGGACGACCGCTATATACCATTGGCATATCCAGTGAGCCAGATCTTCGAGGCCATCAAGGACAAGGGCCTCCTGACGGAACCTCAAGATATGAAGAAGTATATGGGGCTTGACCAATCGGCCTACTGTGAGTACCATCAGAGGATCGGCCACCTGACGGACAACTGCAGCCAGTTAAAGAAGGCGATCGACGAGCTGATCCGTCAGGGGTACTTGGGCGAATTCACCCAGCTGCTGAACAAAAACAGTCAGCAGAAGCCGACCCCAAGGCACAAGACATGGCGCCGCGACGACCGGCGCGAGGCAGAACCTCAGGACGTGGATTATCGGAGTGCAGATAAACGTCCGGAGGGATCCCTCGGCCCAAAGGGCAAGAAGAAGAAGTTGGAGATCAAGGTGATCTTCGGGGGCGCTGAGACAGGAGATACACCCGCCGAACGGAAAAAATTTGAGAGATCACTGTATGTGGGTTCCGTATCAGCACCCCCCACCAAGCGCAATAAGATCGAGGCAATTACCTTCGGCCCCGCTGATCTGCCAATGTCACCAGCACCGCACAGGGACGAGCTGGTAATCAGCATGGACGTGAACGATGCCATCGTCCGGCGCGTCCTTGTTGACACCGGGGAGCAGTGTGAACGTCCTCTACTGGGAGGCTTTCGAAGGGATGAAGCTCAGGAAGGACATGCTGCATCCCCTACGCACCCCGCTGTCCGGCTTCACCGGGGATAGCATCGACGCCGAGGGCACCATCGCCTTGCCAGTAGAAATCGGCGACGGTCCTCATACGGCCCGAATCAGCATGACGTTCGTCGTGGTCCGCCTAAAATGCGCCCACAACGCCATTTTGGGCCGACCCGGCTTGGAAGACTTGGAGGCCATATGCTCCGTACGGCACTCGTGCATCAAATTCCCCACTGACACTGGAGTGGGAGTGGCACGTACGGACCCGCATATGGCCAGGGCCTGCTACACGAAGGCGATGGAGAAGCTCAACGAGCGGGAGGCTCGGGTCAACAGCATCTCTGAGAGGGCCAAACAGGCCGACTTGGATGCTCATCTGGAACCGGCAACTCTGCTGGAGGAAATCGAGCTCGACGACCCGACGGACAGGAAGGTGTCCATCGGTGCAGATCTAGAGCCGGAGATCAGGGCGGGGGTCATAGCTGTCCTGCGGAGATTCCGAGTCTTGTTCGCCAGAGGACCAGAGGACATGCCGGGCATCGACCCCAACCTCATATGCCACAGACTCGCCGTGCGGCCGGACGCCAAGCCTGTACAGCAAAAGAAAAGATACATGGCGGCCGACCGACGCGATTTCATCAAGAAGGAGACGGCAACTCTCCTCAGCATTAAACACATCCGGCCGGTCATCCACGTGGAGTGGCTGGCCAACGTAGTACTAGCCCCGAAGGGCGACACTTGGCGGATGTGCGTCGATTATTCGGACCTAAACAAAGCTTGTCCGATGGATCCTTATCCCGTTCCGAGGATCGACTTGCTGGTGGATGAAACGGCAGGCTGTGAGCTGCTCAGTTTCATGGACGCATTTAGGGGCTACCATCAGGTGTTCATGCACCCCGATGATGCCGAGAAAACGGCGTTCGTCACGGCGGACGGCGTGTATTGCTACATCGTCATGCCGTTCGGCCTGAGGAACGCCATGGCTACTTTTCAAAGGATGATTGGGATGTTGTTCAAAGACGTACTTGGGAAGACAATGGAAGCTTACGTGGATGACATCCTGATCAAGAGCAAGAGAAAGGAGGACCATGTCCGGGACATGGAGAGGGTCTTCGACATCATGGAGAGGGCCAGCATGAGGCTCAATCCGAAGAAATGTGCCTTCGCCGTCCGGGGTGGCAAGTTCCTCGGCTACATGATGAGCGAGCGGGGGATCGAGCCCAACCCGGAGAAAGTGAAGGCAATTACGGACATGGAGGCCCCGAAGAGCCTAAAAGATGTGCAGCGACTCACTGGGCGTCTGGCGGCCCTGAGCAGGTTCTTGTCCAAACTGGCCGATAAGGCGATTCCCTTTTTCCAGATCATGAAGAAGGCCAATCCCTTTGAATGGACCCCGGAGTGTCAGGCTGCCTTCGAAGATTTCAAGGTGTATCTCTCCTCCCCGCTCATCCTCACCAAAGCGGACCCCGGGGAGAGATTGTACATGTATCTGGCAGTGGCCGACCTGGCTGTAAGTGCCGTGCTGTTGAAGGAATCTGAAGGCGTTCAGCGGCCGATATACTTTGTGAGTAAGGCGCTGAACGGCCCCGAAACGAGATACACACTGATGGAAAAGACGATCCTTGCCTTGATTGCGTCCATCAAGCGCCTGGCGCCGTATTTCCAAGCACACCCGGTGACCATCTACACAACGCAACCCCTCGCCACCATCCTCAGGAATCCAATGGCGAGCGGGAGGATAACCAAGTGGTCCCTGATGATCGGCCAGTATGACGTAGACTTCAAACCAAGGCCGACGATCAAGGGACAGGCACTGGCGGACTTTATTGCAGAATGCACCGCGCGCACCGAGGACGAAACCCATGACAGCAACAACTTCGATAATTGGTGGGAGATGTACACCGATGGGGCCTCGAGTGCGCGGGGCTGTGGCGGGGGAGCGGTGATCACTTCCCCCAAGGGTTTCAAGGCCTATTATTCTATGAAATTCGAGTTCAAGGTCACCAACAACGAGGCTGAATACGAGGCGCTTATCGCAGGACTGAAATGCGCGAAAGCCCTCGGAGCAGCTCGTCTGAAGGTGAGAATGGACAGCCAGCTGGTAGTAACCCAGATGAACGGCACCGCAGAAACCAGGGAAGAGAGAATGAAAGTCTACAAAGAGCTGGCGGAGGAACAGACCGCACAATTTGAACAGGTGGTGCTTGAGTAGGTATCGCGGGTGGAGAATGCGGAGGCGGACATACTGTCGAAACTAAGCAATCCCCCAACCGATGAGCCGGCATCCAGCATCCCCGGGCACATCAGAGGCTTCGTTAGGCAGGAGGTATTCCTAGCTCCGGCGACGGACGTCATCCAGGTGGAGGTTATCTCCGTTGCCGAACCTAACTGGGCAAAGGAGATAGCAGATTATCTCAGAGATGGAACACTCCCCGAGCCCGAAGGGGATGGCAGCACGGGGAAAGCCGCATGGATAAAGAGGCGTGCCCCTAACTTCGAACTTATTGACGGGCAGCTCTACAAGAAGACGTTCGGCGGACCTTACCTCAGGTGCCTCCCGCCGAGCCTGGCAGCAGCGGTGATCGAGGAAATACATGAAGGGATCTGCTCCAGCCACCAGGGCCCCCGGACCTTGGCCAGGAAAATCATCCTGCAGGGCTATTACTGGCCGACCATACAGCAAGATTGTTTCAACCACACTCGGAAGTGCGCAGTGTGCCAGCAGTATGCGCCTGTCCCTGGCCGCCCAGCAAGTTTCTACACCCCGATGACCATCGCACTACCTTTTGCTAGGTGGGGCATAGACCTGCTGGGTCCCCTGCCCACGGCTGCTGGTGGAAGGAAGTTCGTCATCGTGGCGATTGATTATTTCACGAAGTGGGTCGAGGCCGAACCACTGGCCTCCATCACTGAATTCCAGTGCCAGAAGTTCGTCTGGCAGAACATCATTTGCCGCTTCGGGATCCCAGAGCAGATCATCACAGACAACGGCCGGCAGTTCGTCGGCAGAGGCTTTGAGGAATATTTGGCAAAGTGGGGCATCAGGCACTCTAAGGCCTCGGTGGCCTACCCGCAGGCCAACGGCCAAGTGGAGAACATGAACCGGACCATCATGGATGGGATCAAGAAAAAGTTAGAAGACTACGCCTCCACCTGGCCGGAACAGCTGAATTATGTTTTGTGGACGTACAGTACGACGCCAAGAACGGCGACTGGGGAAACCCCTTTTGCCTTGGCCTACGGATTCCAAGCTAAGGTACCGACGGAAGTATTGGTACCTACACACCGCACTAAGCATTTCCAACCGGAGGACAACGAGACCAACCTACGAGCGGAGCTCCACTTCATTGAGGAACGGAGGGACCTAGCGGCTCGTCGCATGGAAGAGTATCACAGGGCCACCCAGAGATACTTCAACAAGGCCGTGAAATTCCGCGAAATAGAGGCCGGGGACCTCGTACTCAGGAAAAGAAAGAAGAGCAAGCCGCTCGAAGGTGGCAAAATGGCGAAGAACTGGGAAGGACCTTACCGGGTCATCAGAAGATACAACCAGGGGACGTTCCTCCTCCATACCCTGGAGGGGAACCATGCCGGGATGTGGAACGTAGAACACCTGAAGAAGTTCTATCAATAGTTAGAGGCTGTTGTCCTTGTATTGTTCCCACTACATGTAAAATGACCGGACGTCGTCAATAATAAGGCCCCCTGTTTTTCATCACTTCTGTTCTTGCCAACAACCGTACAAGAAGGGAATCTCGATGCAGATAAACCTGTTCTTCCTTGCGATGTCTACGGATACCGAACGTCTCCTCGAAGTAGGGACGCCGGTAGGACCACGGACCAAGGACGAACGAAGCAGAAGGGAATCTCGATGCAGATAAACCTGTTCCTCATTGTGATGTCCGCGAATACCGAACGTCTCTTCGATGTAAGAACGTCGGTAGGACCAAGGACCAATGACGAACGAAGACTATGATTGCCTCCCTTAAAAAAAAAAAAAAAAAAAAAAAAAAGATGGGGAGAAGAGGAGGGTAGCTCCTATGTGGAAGGGAATCTTGCCCGGGCGTGCCAGATCTTCTCCAACCGCCGAAGACGAACGCCTCTCGATGTAGAGGTTAGTAGAGACGCGGAGGGGGCTAGACGAACCAAGGGAGCCTGCCAAGATAAACCTGTTTATCCCACAAATGACCATGGATCGATGGACGTGGGATAACAAAGTCGGGGACCCGTGAGGGTAGACCTGTTCGTCCCTGCGAGTTCCTTGGGTACCGAACGTCCTCTTCGAAGCAAGAGACGCCGGTAAGGCTAAAGGGACCACGGACGAACGAAAAAGGGGGGGAATCTCGATGTAGATAAACCTGTTCCTCCTTGAGGTGTCGGCGGACACCGAACGTCTCCTCGAAGTAGGGACGCCGGTGGGACCAGGGACCAAGGACGAACGAAGACTAAAAGACTCCGAAAAAAAAAAAAAAAAAAAATGCCAGAAGAGCATGGAGCAAAGAATGATTTTTTATTCTTCGGCACTATTGGCCGGAAAATTACAAGATAGTGAAAATGATGGAAAAATTGTACAAGTATAAGGTCACGAACGGAGAATCACTTTTGATCGACGTCCGGAGCTGGAACTTTGGGAAGAGCCTGCTTGGATTTTTCACTAGCCTCGGCTTCCGCCTGATCCTTCAGCAGCTCGAGGCCCCCCGCATGGGCATCCGCCATCAGAACATCAAAGCCAGCCGCCTCCGGATCGAAAGGAGCCCCGAAGTGACGCTCGAACGTCGGGAGATTCTCTGCTACTAGCCCAACCATACCCTTGCGATAGGTATCATCGGCAAGATCATCAAGGAAACGCCGTCCGGTGGGGGTGGCCTGGAGCAATTTGACCCCATCCAGGTAGGCGTCCGGGCAGGTGGCTAGAAATTCTCCGACGAGCCTCGGGAGAAACTTCATGGCCATGGTGTGGATGGCACCAGTGTAAGCTTTGGATTTCTGGAAGGCAATGGAACCAGACTCCCTGATTTTGGCAACATCGGCCTCATAAATAGGGACATGGTTGTCCACGCCCGTCTGGCGAAGCTCCACCTTGGCCTGCTCTACGGCCCACATCCGGCTGCGGAGATCCACAAGCTCGGCCTCCTGCTTCTTGAGGAGCTCCTTCTGAGAGGCATTCTCCTGGACGAGCTTATCGTGGGCATCGGCTTTCTCTTGAAGAGTTCCGGCCCTGCCTTTTGCGTTCCTCAGAAGGGCGTCGCATTCGGACCGCACCCTGGCCATCTCCCTGCCTTGGTGCTCGAAGGCCATCCGAGCCCTATGAAAGTAGAGCCCGGCCTTATCCAGTGTGCTCTGGCCGCACTCCAACAGATCTTCAGGGGCCTCCTGAGCAGCGAAATCCTGCGGGACCTTGAGGTTCAGCCCACACCAAATGGAGGACGCTGTCTGGCCAAAGAGCATCATAGACTCTTTGCGGGGGCCGACCCCAGAAAACTCGATCAGGCCAAGAGAAGACTCACTGGCTCCTGGAGGAGAGTTCGGACGAACGTCGCCAGAACCTTTGGCGGTTGGGGTATCATCATCCCGGAGACGGCGGACACCTGAAGTCCGCGGGGGAGAGGCACGGAGATTGGTCCGAGAAGGGCATTTCCGCTTGAGGGGACTTCCGGGCTCCTCATCAGAGTCATCGGCCACTATAATAGCCTTGGAGGCAGTACCCTCGACGCGCGGTCTCTTGGAGGCGCCGGCTCCCAAATCATCCTCAGCCCGTGCCCTGGTCACCCGAGTTTCGACCTTAGGGACGAGCGGCTTCCCGAGCTTGTCATGCCCCTTGTGTCCACGACCGGCGGCAGACGGAGCGGTATTGTCTCGGCGCATGATGGACGTGGATGGAAAAACTCCTGCACAACGGGAACCAAGACGTTCAGAACCATAACAGCAAAGAGAGATTAAAACAATACAAGTACAAACGGACGCACCTAATCCAGCCTGAGCTTTAAAGGGCTCGGCCACCAGCAACCGGAGGTTCTGGATGCCAAGTCCGGCTATGCGCTTGGCATATCCGAGCTCCTCGTCCGTCATGGGCGGCGGGATCGTCTTCACGGGGTAAGCGTTCCACCGATCAGAGAATGGCATCGGTGAGCCTACGCCAGCCAGGAAGAAGCGTTCCTCCCAACCGTCCGGGTTCCCAGCGTTGTTCGAAAACAGAACCATGGACAGACGGGCGATCAGGGTCAAATACCCTGTGCGTCCGAAGGTGGACAGACGAAAAAAGTGGTGCAGCAGGTCCGCGGTGGGGGTCACACCGACGCTGTGGCATCTAATGATGAAGCCAGCGATTATCCGATAAGCGGCAGGGACGAGCTGCGCAGGCACAATCTCAAGGGCCCTGAAGAGTTCCAAGTGGAAGCTGTGCAAGGGGAAGTTCAGCCCGGCTATCACCGAATCTAGGTGGACCACCACATAGCCGGGCAGATGGCGCATGGGGCTCCGAAGACGCCGATCGTCGTAGGACCTTGGGGGGTAAAACCATTGACTGATCAGCCGCCTGTCAGCGTTCGTCAGGCGTTGTACTTGACGCCGAACGCATGAGAAGCTGAGGCTATAACGGGGAGGCCGGGGTGGCATTCCCCGCTCATAATACTCCAGGTCATCACCGGAAGAACATCCATCGTCAAAGCGACTTTCGGAAGACATGACAACGAACGGTACCTTTGGGGTTCGAGATTTCCGATCTTGGTATTTGAGAAATCTAGAGAGAGAAAACAATTGAGCAGCGTAAGGAGAAATGTGAGTGGATCACTTGGGCCCTGGGTATTTATAGGCAACACCGCAGAATTGCCCCAACCGAAGCGGGACACGTGGCACCTGGGTACCGGTACCTACCACGGTATTTAAGGCGTCTCGATTTTGTCGCCGCATAACCACCACAAGACATCCGGGTCCGTGCCACGGACGTCCCTTGAGGAGGGCTCACCGGCTCCGAGGAATTTGAAGACATTCGCCTTCCATTGCTTCCGTAATCCCCCGGCTGACCCTAGCGTCGGCGGCTGATGAGGGCACACGCATCAACCGGCTACGTCCGTCTTGCGGTACTCCAGTTTTCACGTCACGCAACTGTAGACGAACGTCGTCACCAAGCGCTGTTTCAGTGAAATACGCCCGTATGTCCATACTCGAGACGCATACTGACAAGACAGCTACCGACGAACGTCTTCCCATTGTCAAGATACCGCGTGGGCGGTAAAGATGTGTCGAGGCGCCGGAATGATTCCTTATACTACAAACAATGGACACAAAAAGGATGGAGGAAGAATCACGTCCATTAGCGGTGCACGGAGGATGAACGTCGCCTTTCCACACTTCATGCCAGATGAACACGCAGAACAGACGAACGTCCCGCGCTTTGAATGTTCATATCACGCGACGACGGACGGACATCGTTATCAAGTGCTGGTGCTGAGAAATACGTTCCTATGTCTACACTTCGAGCATGCACCATAAACCGCTGACGAGCGTCGCTCCATTGTCAGAACACGTTGAGTACGTACGGAGGTTTGACTTCGGGACGCTTTTTGCCTGAAAACAAGTAGAGGTCAGATACGAACGTCCTCTCGGACTCTGACCTTGCTACAAGGCGTGTCGGGCCGCCGAAAGGGTTTTCCATACAACGAAGGACAAAAGGAAGGGAAATAACAGGTGGAAACCACGAACATGGAACAATTATGGGCAAAAAAGATGTATATTCTTCGGCTCTGACGGCCGGACATTACAAAAGCATGGATAAGAAAATACAGTTTACACTACACAAAGAAAGGGGACTCAGGCCGGCTGTCTCCCGGAGTCTGCTCTTCCTCCTCGGCCTCGGGCTCAGGGGTGGGGGGTTCCGGAACCTCCCCTCTGGCCTTTGCTTCCGCCCGCCGTTGGTCCCTCGCCAGCTTCCCTAGAGCCTGGAGCAGCAGATCGTCGTCTGTATGCGCTTCCAGCTCGAAGTCGGCCCCTTGCAGCCTCGAAAAGATGGGGAGGGTGGCCTTAACCCCTTCGTTATACCCGGCTGAGAAGGTGCTGTCGCCGACCTCGTACAGGAATTTGCGGGACAGAGGAGAACCCTCGAGTAGCCGGACGCCGCGGGCCAGACGCTGGCGGGGCGGTATCTTCTCCAGAGCCGCGGCAAACAAGTCGGCGAAGACTCCGACACAATAGTCTTTGGCAGAGTCCATGAACTCCCCAGTGTTCCTGTAGCCGGAGGTGTCGACCAACCACTCCGGGGTGGTGTCCTTGGCGGCAGGGAGCACCGGAACAAGCTTGAAACCGGCTCTTTCAAGGCTGGCCAACTGGCTGCGGGATTCAGCCTGCAGGGCTGCAATCTCCCCCCCCTTGGCTGCAGCCTCCGCCTCAGCTCGACGGGCGGCCTCCCGAGCCGCAGCAATGGCCGCATCGGCTTTAGCCTTGGCCTCCATCAGATCGGCCTCCCGGGCAGCTTCAGCTTGAAGGACAAGGAGCCCAGACTGGATGACAAGGATCAAAGGATGAACGTCAAGAAAAAAAAATATATATATATATATATATATATATATATATATATATATGCTCAGATCTAGCGAGGAGGAATTACCTGAAGAGCGGCTGCCAGCGCAGCGCTTGTCGCCTCGGACGACGAACGGCGGGGCAGCTCGAGACCGGCCTTGAGGGCCATCTCCCTCCAAAGTTCTTCCGCCGGGCGGCTCAAAGACAGGGACCCGGCATCTTCAAGCAGGGGGCCAGTGGAGCCTGCCTCGCGGCCCCGCTTCTGTTTCTTCTCAGGGACCTTCTCTGTCCCCTTCTGAGGAGCCGTCTTCGTAGGGACGACCGGCGGCGGAAGGGCGGCTTCGAGAGCAGGGGCCCCGGAACCCTGGGCCAACATGGTGGCGATTAAATGTTGCTCACCCTCGGCGGTTCGCCTGGCAGCATCAGAGGCCGAGGAGTTGGACTCCGAGGCGGGGGCGTTCTTGGCTTTCGCCATCGCAGCTTTAGCCGCGGCCGCCTTGGCTTTCCTGGTCTTCAGACACTCGGCGTGATTCATTTGGTCTCTATCGGGCGGTGAACCTGCAAGAAACAACAAGGATTAGAAGCCGAGCGGGAAGTAGGATAAGACACTCACCTCGAAGGACAGGACCGCCCGGGCTCCGAGACGAGCGTCGAAGGGTAGAAAAAGTCCAGGAACACGGGCGGTACCTATGCCTGCCCCAGAGAGTGCCTCGAAAGTCAAAAATCCGGCTATGGGACGGACGCCACCCTCCAACACCTTCTCCGCATCCGAAAGCAGATCGTCGGTCGGCCCCGGTGACTCAATCTTTGGGGGATACCCATTCCACCGGAGAGGGAGAGGAGGCCCGTCGTATCGAAGGAAGAAGAAGCGGTTCTTCCAGTCATGGATGGACGAGGGGTAGTTCTTGAACAGCCGCCTCCCAGGACGTGCGGCCACGCTCAGATACCCGTCGGCATTCTGAGGAGTGACGCGGTAGAAATAATGGAAGAGCTCCAAAGTGGCATCGACCCCCGCAAGTTTGCAGCGCACCAAGAATGCCGATATGAATCTGTAAGAATTTGGCATGAATTGCGCCGGAGCCACCTGGAAGCAGTGGAAGAACTCCACATAAAACGCATGAAGTGGAAACCGCAGCCCGGCTTCAACGGAATCCAGGTGGAGCATGATCATCCCCGGACGTCTCCTCATCACATGCTCAGCGCCTCTCACACTCCAGACGAACGGCGGAGGAAGGAAGGTGCGGATTTTATTGAGGGCCACACGGGAGAGGACTTGGTCGTGGTCAAGGGCGCTCCTAATCGGGCAGATGTGGCGCTCCATATCCGTGGGGATGCCCAGATCATACACCTCCATATCAGAACCGGATTCGGCTTCCTCTCCAGAATCATAATCAGCAGGACGCTCATTCAGGGGGACCGCATCAATAACGTCCACTGCCTCATCGGCATCCCCACCCCTGGCGTCGCTCCCACTATCTTGAGACACATCATCCGGCTCGCCATCAGCCCGGATGGTCCCCACCGTCGTGGCCGAACCAGAGGCTCCGGAAACACTAGTTTTTCCCAGGGAGCGTGCATTCGCATTTTCAGAAGAGGAGCCCGAGGAGGAACCCGACGAACTGGAATCAGAACTTGAGGAAATCTCCATCGAAGTCATTCCAACTAGAAATCAGGGTAAAGAAAAGAAGCAGAGGGGGGAAATTACCTTACAAAAGGGTTAGCCGAATTCAGGAGACTTGAGGAGCTGCGAAAAATCGAGAGCAAGAAAGCAGAAATTGGGAACCCTAATTCAGAGGGAGAAACCAGCATTTATAGGAGAAACACCGGTGGGGAAACCAACGAGGGGCTGACACGTGGCAAGGAGTGTATCCCGGCCCACGCGCTGTGCGTGGGATGGGAACGTAATGATGACACTTCCTCGGGAAAATGCACCGCCGCAACATCAGCCGTCACCTCGTTTCCTGAACCGACAACAGCTGTCAAGCACCATGACCACGAGCGTACGTTTCCACCGGATGCAATAAACATAAGTACCAAGATACGGACGTCTACTTCGGGAAGGTTCATACTTCCTTATGTCCTGCGCATGCTCAGAACATCAGAAGTGGGGGACTTGTGTTGGGTTAAGGGCCCAAGCCGAGGTCCGGCCCACTAACCCATTTTGCCAGACGAACGTCTGGTGTTGGAGGACTCAGGCCCAGCAGCTCATTCCGACGAACGTCTATGCAGGGACAAGGAGCAGAGCCACGGGCCACCAGGGACGGCGACGAACGTCCCCAGAGCAAGCCTGTAGTCATCGGAGAAAACCCAGTGCACATGGTGAGTATCTATCAAGGCTAGGAGACGAACAGCCAATATCCCTCAAGGGTCGCTTGGAGCAATCCAACTCACTTCCCGGGTGGACGAACGTCCCCACTGGTCCGGCGGGAAACCTAGATTCTGGCGGGAAGTGCATTTAATGCTAAAGATTTGGTAGTTGGGACACCAGCGGTCCACAGGCTGCCACGTCAGTACAGCCACCTGCCCATTGGCGGGTATAAATAGAAGCATTTATTTCATTGTAAAGGGTTGGCAACCTTCTATTCTTAGCGTACTAGCTTCAGCATTCTTACTCGCAGCGTCTCTAACTGCCTTGTAAGACGAACGGCCGACGTGCCTTTTCTAGCAAGTAGATTGTACTTAGGGGAGTTATTACGAAGTTAATAATACCTATTTACATTGCCTGCTATTACTCTTGTTTCCTGATTCATCTAATAGTTGTTGGGCTAGATAACCATACACTCACTCCACTCGAAATCTTTGGGCTTACGTGTTGGGTCCAAGGGTTGAAGGAATAAACCTCAACATAATATAATGATCACTTTCAACGTCGGTTTCCGTTGAAAACAGACAGTAAAATGTGTTATATTATTTTTAAAAACAGTTTTCACGTCAGTTACGGAACCGACGTGAAATGTCCGTGCCTATTACGTCTCCACTTTCCTCGTCACTTCAAAAAGCGACGTGAAAGAGTCAAAATAACTGACGTGAAAAGTCCCTTTCGTAGTAGTGTAAGACCAAATATTTGGAAAAACTATTATTATTGTTATTTTTAATACGTTGTATTATTACTACTGTTACTGTTAGAACCATCAATAATATTACCATTCTAGTAGGTGTATTACAGTTAAATTGGTGCAGTTAAATATTACTCCGTCCCGAATTGTAAGACAATTTACGGTTTACGATGTTTGACCGATGATAAAGCAAATAGATCCATGTCTATACTCAAATTATTTTTAGAAAAAAAGAATTACATATTCACTAACTACATTAAAAGTATTACAAAGTTACAAAAACCATAATCAAATTTGATAAAAACTTGATATCTAAAGTCAGAGATTAAGAGGAATTTGTATTGATCAAGTGAATGTGAAAAGTATCTTACAAAATGGGACTGAGGGAGTAATTTATTACTATTATCATCATCATTATTAATATTGTTGAGGTTTTGTCCCGCCGATCAGAAAGCCCAACATAAACTTCGGATATTAAGGATGATAGATTCGGTATAAAAGTAAATAATTATATAAAACGTGTATGAACTAGTTATTTTTACGTGGAAACCCGGAAAGAGAGAAAACCACGAGACTTTTTGGGCTAATGTCCAAGCCCTCTCTTTCTCATATATATAGGGTAAGATTCAAATGAGAACATGTAAGGAATAAATGTAATTAGATTTTGATGATGCTATAGGATTAGAATTTTAAAGTACCCCAAATTAGATTTTATGTATTAGAATTTTCAATTGTAAGTATTAGTGTAGTCGACGATCAGAGTTGCTCAGTTTTGGATCAGATCAGGAGTGCGTCAGAACTGCTCTACCAGACTTGCTCTATGAGAACTGCTCCGTCAGAGTTCTCTTACCAGAAGTCCATCAGAGTTGCACCACTGAGAGTACTGATAAACTTGGACATCTGATAGCCGATGAGAACTACAGATCAGAGGTACTCATCAGCGGACCTATCAGAGTCAGAGTCAGAGTTTAGTCGGAAGACCATCAGAACTCAACTCATCAGAAAGCCATCAGAATCCAATATATCAGAAGAGCCTGATCAGAGCCCGACTAACACTTAGAAGACTTCAAGCAACATCCAACAGCTTTGAATTCAACGGGTAAGAACATCCAACGGCTACAAGACTGTGCATGAAAGGAAAGCATTTAATGCACATTAAATGAGCCTGATACGCTGAAGGATTGATTGCAAATGATTGACCAAGAAATCCGGGAAGATATATTATAAAAATAGAAACCTTCCAAAACGGCGGTCAAGTCAACAGTACGCGCATTTAATGCAGTTGTCTCCTCCTCCAACGGGCAGACAACCTCAGTATATAAGCTACACATCGAAGAACAGAAAAATAACTTTGCCACAACTTTTGATCATCATAATTCAAGCTCTCTTGAGACTCAAATTCTACAATCCTCAACAAGACAAGCTTACGTTGGGAAGATTCAAACTCCAAATCTCTCATCCCCAACAAACGAGCAAAGTTCATCCTGTTCTTCAACTCTTCAAGAACTTCATCAAACATCATTTGTGACGAAGCAAGTTGGAGGAAAAACCTTGTTTTTCAAAGGATCTTCTGAAAAGAAGGGCGTCCAAGTAACTGCAGTAGTGAAGTGGTGATACTTCCGGGAAGCTGAGTGAAAGGATCAGCCATCAGGACGTGGAATTGCATCCTGGGTGGCATCTAGGCTTGAAGAAGACGTGGAGTGCTTCTTAAGTGCTAGGAATTAGATTTGTAACTGATCTACTTCAAAGCTAGTGGAACAGTGGACTAGAGGAACGAGTTGTTCCTTGAACCACTATAAAATATCCGGTGTCGTTTACTTTACTGCAATTTATACTTCTGCACTTAGGATATCAACTGATTAACTCTAACACTTGGAATCTGTGTTCAGCAGATCTTGTTCCCAGAGTTATCAGAAAGGCATTTGCCTTAGTATTTTTGAGGCTACCCGGACAGATCAGAATCCGCTGCCAAGGCCAGTTCTGATATCAGAACCAGCCTTCCTCTGTCACCAGAATCAGACCTTCTCTGATAAGTCACTTTGGACTTGGAGAAAAATTTGAAAAACTAATCAGTCTATTCACCCCCCCCCTCTAGACTGATTACCATATTAAACGGGACCAACAAGTGGTATCAGAGCCTCCTTGTTCTTGTAATCTTTTAGGTTACTCTCTGAACAAAGATCCACTTGTTCTTAGCCTCTATCTATCTGTTATTATGGATAACTCTCTTGCAAAGCATCTCATGTTTACAGACCAGAAGTATGATGATTGGAAGATCAGGATGAAGGCTCATCTATGCGCCCTACATGATGAAATGTGGGAAGTTCTTGAAAGTGGCCCCTTTATCCAGTTCATGAAGATCAATCCTGCTCACTCTATTGATAACTCTCAGCCTCAGATGATTGAGAAAGCCCGGTCAGAATGGACCAAGGAAGAGAAAAGGCAGTACAATCTAGATAATATAGCCAAGGACATCCTTTACAAGGCTATTGATGAAAGATACTTCAACAGAATCAAGAAGTGCAGAACTGCCAAAGAAATCTGGGATAAGCTAGATGAGATTGGAGCAGGAGATGAGCAAGAAAGAGACAACAAGCTGACCATTGCAATGAAGAAGTTTGATGACTTCAAACTTCTGCCAGAAGAATGCATTGCCAAAATGCATGAGAGACTGTTGATCCTCATCAGTGAGATTTCTGAGCTTGGGAAGGAACTCACTATCAAAGAAGTCAATTTGAAGATTCTCAGAGGACTACCCTCACTCTGGAAGATGAAGGTCATTGCTGTCCAAGAGAGCAAGGACATCAAAACCTACCCTACAGAGAAGTTGATCTCTGATCTCAAAGCTTATGAGTTCGAGATGCATGATGGTGAGAAGGAAGAAGTGCCAGATGAGAGAACCACAACTGCTCTTACTGCCAGCACTTCTAAGACTACAAATTTTGATCCCTCAACCCTCTTATCTGATGAATATATGGCTGCCTTTGCCAGAAAATTCAGAAAATTTATGAAGAAAGATGGAAGGAGTCCATCTTCCATCAGAAGACCACATCAGAAGACCAAATCTTCTGAAAGCAATGGAGAGTACCTCTGCTACAACTGCAGACAGCCTGGACACTTCAAAGCAAACTGCCCCTATCCAAGAGTGTCCAAGAAGCAAGGACATGAAGAAGAAAAGAAACCAGATGATCAACACAGAAGAAGAAGAGCATTCGTTTCAGAACAAGCTGAGAGAGATCCACTCTCTGAATCAGAGTCCAGTTCAGACTCCGACTCTGATGAAGCATTCTGCTGCTTGGATGCAGAGACTGAAGACCTTTGCCTCATGGCACAATCAGATGATGAGGTATGCTCCACTTCTGACTCTATTTCTTCTTCGGTAGGCACAGCCTTAAATGATGATCCAATGTCATCATTTTGGGAAGAGTTCCAAACTATCCAAGCCACTTACTCTTTTGTTAAAGATGAGAACAGTAGGCTGAAAGTTGACATCTCTGATCTTAGGAAAGAGACTGAGTGCAAACTTAATCTCTTAACTGAGGAAAGAGATAGACTGAAAGCTGAAAATGAGTCTCTTCTGAAAAGAATAAGAGATATTGAGGAACTTGAGAGTAGATATA
This sequence comes from Cuscuta epithymum, assembly GCA_945859915.1. Taxonomy (NCBI): domain Eukaryota; kingdom Viridiplantae; phylum Streptophyta; class Magnoliopsida; order Solanales; family Convolvulaceae; genus Cuscuta; species Cuscuta epithymum. Next base: position 8,746,865 of record CAMAPF010000006.1, read on the forward strand.
ATAGTCTTCTGAAGATGCAATCTTCCATGAAGAATATTGGTGACTCTCATAACTTCACCTCTGGTCTTGGATATGTTGAACCAGAGTCTGGTGAGCCTTCTGTAAGGTCTAGCACCAAAGTTGCTAAGGCTAAAAAGGTCATAGTGTCACAGACTCTAAGCCCCAGTTGTCATGCTAGTACTTCTGGTACTAAAGTTGTTCATGAGAAAGTCCCACCAGAGAACCAAAGACTAAAGGCCAAACCAAAACAAGTTTTGAAAATTAATGAACCTGGCAGAAGATCTAATAACAGAAAAAGTTTTCAGAACAATAAAATTCAAAGGCCAAAACCTATCAGACAATCTCATGACAATGGTATCAGAAATCACTATCAGAGAGGCAAATATCAAGAGAAAATTAACTATAGACAAATGAGGTTGTCTGGTCAACCTCAGAAGCCTAAAGTTAAGCGCCCCTCTGACCTTGATAGTATATGGGACTTCTTTCCAACAAAGAAGGCTATGCAGAAGTATGCAAACAGAAAGCATGATCCTCACAAGCATCTGCCCAAAGTGAATCATACATCTGTTTACTACAACTACCAGGTGGACAATGGGTACCATCCACCAAGGTTTCAGTTGATGAGACCAAAATGGTACCAACTACCAAGACTGCATTACCCCCCAGGACCCAACATTGCTTGGGTACCTAAATCTTCCTTTTAATATTGCAGGAACTGTGTGCTGGAGTCATCTCAGAACAAGAATGGTATATTGACAGTGGATGCTCCAGACACATGACAGGTGACAAGAGTTGCCTATCAGAGTTCCAGAAAATCAATGGACCCAGAGTCACTTTCGGTGGGAATGACAAGGAAGGGCAAACAAAAGGAAGAGGAAAGCTGATCAAGAACCAGATAATCATTGAAGATGTCTCATATGTCAAAGGTCTGAAGTTCAACTTGCTGAGTGCTAGCCAATTCTGTGACAAAGGCTACACAGTTGAATTCACTAAGGCCTTATGCTATGTCAAGCATGAGACAACCAAAGAAGTGGTTCTTACAGCCAAGAGAAGAAAGAACATCTATGTTGTTGACTGGCAAACAGCAAAGGATGGAACCTGCCTGATAGCTAAAGACAATTCAAAGCTAAGCTGGGACTGGCACAAGAAGCTTAGCCACCTGAATTTCAAAACCATCAACAAACTGGCAAGAGAACACATTGTAGATGGTCTGCCTGACATTGTCTACAAAAAGGAGACCCTCTGCAGTGCTTGTCAGAAAGGCAAACAAGTAAAGACCTCATTCAAACCCATAGCTGGAGATCTTTCTACTTGTCCTCTAAATCTGATCCATATGGATTTATTTGGACCAGTTGAAACTTCCAGTGTTGGTGGAAAAAGATATACTCTTGTTATGGTTGATGATTACTCACGATATACTTGGACTGTGTTTCTGACTAAAAAGAATGAAACTCTTCAGAAGTTGCCATCTCTGCTAAAGCAACTTCAGACTGAGAAGAATATGAAGGTGAGAACAATCAGATCTGACAGAGGAACTGAATTTGTCAACAAAGTGATCAAAGACTTCTGTGATCAGAATGGTACATTCCATCAACTTTCTGCTGCCAGAAACACCCCAACAAAATGGTGTTGCAGAAAGAAGGAACAGAACTCTGAAGGAAGCTGCAAGAACTATGATTGCAGAATCAGGATTGCCCATCAGATACTGGGCTGAAGCAATCAACACTGCATGCTACACTCAAAACAGAAGCATGATCCACAAGAATCATCAGAAGACCCCCTACGAGCTGTGGAAAGGAAGAAAACCAAACATCAGCTACTTCCATGTGTTTGGATGTAAGTGCTATATCCTAAACAATGGAAAGGAGAACCTGAAAGTATTTCAAGAAAAAGCTGATGAAGGTGTATTCTTAGGCTACTCAAGTTCAAGCAAAGCATATAGAATACTTAACAGGAGATCTCTGCAAGTTGAAGAATCTATTCATGTCAAATTTGATGATGGTACCTCTGCAGAAGAATTATCAGAAACCCTACAGAAGATCAATCTTGAAGACAAGGGTTCAGAACCATCAGAAGAGGCCATCAACAATCCTATATTCTCAACTCCTCCTACCAATCCAATTTTGATAGACAAAGATGAAGATGAAGATGATGTATCAGAAGATGAACCATCAGAGTTGCCTAGACAGCAACTGACAGAACCTGATCTAACTTGGTTAAGAGATCATCCTCCTAATCAAGTGATAGGTCAAGTCACCAGTGGTGTTAGGACCAGATCTGCATCAAGAAGAGAAGCCATGTTCACCTGCTGTATTTCCCAGATGGAACCAATGTGTGTGGAAGAAGCTCTAGAAGATTCAGATTGGATCAATGCAATGCAAGAAGAGCTGACACAGTTTGAAAGGAATGAAGTATGGAAACTTGTTCCCAGACCAAAGCATCAGAATGTCATTGGAACCAAGTGGGTATTCAAGAACAAAGCAGATGAAGAAGGCAACATTGTAAGGAATAAAGCAAGGCTTGTAGCAAAGGGATACTGTCAAGAAGAAGGCATAGATTTTGATGAGACCTTTGCACCTGTAGCAAGACTGGAAGCAATCAGGATATTCCTAGCCTATGCTGCTTACAACGACATCAAAGTATACCAGATGGATGTCAAGAGTGCATTTCTGAATGGAGAACTTGAAGAGGAAGTTTATGTTGAACAACCTCCAGGTTTTATCATTCCTACTCAATCCTCTTGTGTCTACAAGCTTAGAAAGGCCCTTTATGGTCTTAAGCAAGCTCCCAGAGCTTGGTATGACACATTGTCTCTATTTTTGGTGAACCATGGGTTTACTAAAGGAAAGGTTGACAAGACTCTTTTTCAAATTTCTGTTGCTAATCATATTCTGTTAGTACAAATTTATGTTGATGACATTATATTTGGAAGCACTAATCCAGAATTATGCAAGAAATTTTCTCAAGTTATGCAGAAGAAGTTTGAAATGAGCATGATGGGAGAACTCAGTTACTTTCTTGGTTTACAAGTCAAACAAGTACCAGAAGGCATCTTTATCAACCAAGGAAAGTACACCAGAGATCTTATCAAGAAGTTTGGAGTAGATGGAAAATCTTCAGTCAAAATTCCTATGAATGCATCTCAAGGAATTGGACCAGATGATGAAGGGAAGGATGTTGATGCAACAACTTATAGAGGAATCATTGGATCTCTCCTCTATCTGACTGCAAGCAGACCAGACATAGCTTTTGCAGTAGGAATCTGTGCCAGATACCAATCAAAGCCCAAGGAGAGCCATCTAGTTGCTGCTAAGAAGATTATCAGATATATCAAAGGAAATCCTAATGCAGGCCTATGGTATCCCAAGGAAGGTAATTTTGAACTAATTGGTTATTCTGATTCAGATTTTGCAGGTTGTAGATTGGACAGGAAGAGCACTTCTGGTCACTGTCAATTGCTGGGTGGGAGACTTGTCTCCTGGTTTAGCAAGAAGCAGAATTCAATCTCAACTAGCACTGCTGAAGCTGAGTATATTGCTGCTGGAAGCTGCTGTGCTCAATTACTCTGGATGAAGCAACAACTCAAGGATTATGGAGTGCAAGCAAAGGAGATCAAGCTGTTGTGTGATAACACAAGTGCCATTGCCATCACTCAGAATCCTGTGCTGCATTCAAGGACAAAGCATATCGAGATCAGACATCACTTCATCAGAGATCATGTGGAGAAGAAGCACATCTCAATTGAGCATGTACCAACTGAAGACCAGCTTGCAGATATTCTAACCAAACCTCTTTCTGAGGCAAGGTTTAACAAGTTGAGAGAAGAATTGGGAATGATGGATGATCTTCCCAGAGTTACATGAATCAGAGTTGCAGAAGTATCAGATGTGGATTCATCAGAACACCCCATCTCTGATACCCTATGTAAGGAATAAATGTAATTAGATTTTGATGATGCTATAGGATTAGAATTTTAAAGTACCCCCAAATTAGATTTTATGTATTAGAATTTTCAGTTGTAAGTATTAGTGTAGTCGACGATCAGAGTTGCTCTATTTTGGATCAGATCAGAAGTGCATCAGAACTGCTCTACCAGACTTGCTCTATGAGAACTGCTCCATCAGAGTTCTCTTACCAGAAGTCCATCAGAGTTGCACCTATGAGAGTTGCTGATAAACTTGAACTTCTGATAGCCGATGAGAACTACAGATCAGAGGTACTCATCAGCGGACCTATCAGAGTCAGAGTCAGAGTTCAGTCAGAAGACCATCAGAACTCAACTCATCAGATAGCCATCAGAATCCAACATATCAGAAGAGCCTGATCAGAGCCCGACTAACACTTAGAAGATTTCAAGCAACATCCAACAGCTATGAATCCAACGAGTAAAAACATCCAACGGCTAGAAGACTGTGCATGAAAGGAAAGCATTTAATGCACATTAAATGAGCCTGATACGCTGAAGGATTGATTGCAAATGATTGACCAAGAATTCCGGGAAGATATATTATAAAAATAGAAACCTTCCAAAACGGCGGTCAAGTCAACTGTACGCGCATTTAATGCAGTTGTCTCCTCCTCCAACGGGCAGACAACCTCAGTATATAAGCTACACACCGAAGAACTGGAAAACAACTTTGCTACAACTTTTGCTCATCATCATTCAAGCCCTCTTGAGTTTAAAATTCTACAACCTTCAACAAGACAAGCTTACGTTGGGAAGATTCAAACTCCAAATCTTTCATCCCCAACAACGAGCAAAGTTCATCCTGTTCTTCAACTCTTCAAGAACTTCATCAAACATCATTTGTAACGAAGCAAGTTGGAGGAAAAACTCTGTTTTTCAAAGGATCTTCTGCAAAGAAGGGCGTCCAAGTAACTGCAGTAGTGAAGTGGTGATACTTCCGGGAAGCTGAGTGAAAGGACCAGCCATCAGGACGTGGAATTGCATCCTGGGTGGCAGCTAGACTTGAAGAAGGCGTGGAGAACTTCTTAAGTACTAGGAACTAAGCTTTGTAACCGATCTACTTCAAAGCTAGTGGAACAGTGGACTAGAGGAACGAGTTGTTCCTTGAACCACTATAAAAATATCCGGTGTCATTTACTTTACTGCAATTTACATTTCTGCACTTAGGATATTAACTGTTAACTCTAAGACTTGGAATCTGTGTTCAGCAGATCTTGTTTTCAGAGTTATCAGAAAGGCATTTGCCTTAGTGTTTCTGAGGCTACCCGGACAGATCAGAATCCGCTGCCAAGGCCAGTTCTGATATCAGAACCAGCCTTTCTCTGTCACCAGAATCAGACATTCTCTGATAAGTCATTTTGGACTTAGAGAAAATTTGAAAAACCAATCAGTCTATTCACCCCCCCCTCTAGACTGATTACCATATTAAACGGGACCAACAAGTGGTATCAGAGCCTCCTTGTTCTTGTAATCTTTTAGGTTACTCTCTGAACAAAGATCCACTTGTTCTTAGCCTCTATTTATTTGTTATTATGGATAACTCTCTTGCAAAGCACCTCATGTTTTCAGATCAGAAGTATGATGACTGGAAGATCAGAATGAAAGCACACCTCTGCGCTCTTCATGATGAAATGTGGGAAGTCCTTGAAGAAGGACCTTTCACCAAATTTATGAAGGTGAATACTGAGCATACTATTGACAGGACTCAGCCTGAGATGATTGAGAAAGCCAGATCAGAATGGACAAAGGAAGAGAGGAGACAGTACAATCTTGACAATATTGCCAAAGATATCCTCTACAAAGCCATCGACAACAGATACTTCAACAGAATCAAGAAGTGTAGAACTGCCAAAGAAATATGGGACAAACTTGATTTCATAGGAGCAGGTGATGAACAAGAGAGAGACAACAAACTGACAATAGCTATGAAGAAGTTTGATGACTTCAAACTTCTACCTGAGGAATGCATAGCTGAGATGCATGCCAGACTTCTGATTCTTACCAGTGAGATTTCTGAGCTTGGGAAGGAGCTCACCATCAAAGAGGTCAACATGAAGATCCTCAGGGGACTGCCTTCAGCTTGGAAGATGAAGGTGATTGCAGTCCAAGAAAGCAAGGACATCAAAACCTATCCCACAGAGAAACTGATATCTGATCTCAAAGCTTATGAGTTTGAGATGCATGATGAGAAAGAAGAAGTGTCAGATGAGAGAACAACAACTGCTCTTACTGCCAGCACTTCTAAGGCTACAAATTTTGATCCCTCAACTCTTCTATCTGATGAATATATGGCTGCCTTTGCCAGAAAATTCAGAAAATTTATGAAGAAAGATGGAAGGAGTCCATCTTCCATCAGAAAACCACATCAGAAGACCAAATCTTCTGAGAGCAATGGAGAGTACCTCTGCTACAACTGCAGACAGCCTGGGCACTTCAAAGCAAACTGCCCCTATCCAAGAGTGTCCAAGAAGCAAGGACATGAAGAAGAAAAGAAACCAGATGATCAACACAGAAGAAGAAGAGCATTTGTCTCAGAACAAGCTGAGAGAGATCCACTCTCTGAATCAGAGTCCAGCTCAGACTCTGACTCTGATGAAGCATTCTGCTGCTTGGATGCAGAAACTGAAGACCTCTGCCTCATGGCACAATCAGATGATGAGGTATGCTCTACTTCTGACTCTATTTCTTCTTCGGTAGGCACAGCCTTAAATGATGATCCAATGTCATCATTTTGGGAAGAGTTCCAAACTATCCAAGCCACTTATTCTTCTGTTAAAGAGGAGAACAGTAGGCTGAAAGTTGATATCTCTAATCTAAGAAAAGAGACTGAGTGCAAACTTAATCTCTTAACTGAGGAAAGAGATAGACTAAAGGCTGAAAATGAGTCTCTTCTTAAAAGAATAAGAGACATTGAGGAACTTGAGAATAGATATAATAGTCTTCTGAAGATGCAATCTTCCATGAAGAATATTGGTGACTCTCATAACTTCACCTCTGGTCTTGGATATGTTGAACCAGAGTCTGGTGAGCCTTCTGTAAGGCCTAGCACCAAAGTTGCTAAGGCTAAAAAGGTCATAGTGCCACAGACTCTGAGCCCCAATTGTCATGCTAGTACTTCTGGTACTAAAGTTGTTCATGAGAAGGTCATACCAGAAAAACAAACTCTAAAGGCCAAACCAAAACAAAGTTTGAAAACTAATGAACCTGGCAGACACTCTAACAAAAGGAAAAGTTTTCAGAACAATAATAATCAACGGCCTAACCCTATCAGACAATCTCATGACAATGGTATCAGAAACTGCTATCAGAAAGGCAGATATCAAGAGAAGATTAACTATAGGCAGAAGAGGTTGTCTGGTCAACCTCAGAAGCCTAAAGTTAAGCGCTCCTCTGATCTTGATAGCATATGGGACTTCTTTCCAACAAAGAAGGCTATGCAGAAGTATGCAAACAGAAAGCATGATCCTCACAAGCATCTGCCCAAAGTGAATCATACATCTGTTTACTACGACTACCAGGTGGACAATGGGTACCATCCACCAAGGTTTCAGTTAATGAGACCAAAATGGTACCAACTACCAAAACTGCATTACCCTCCAGGACCCAACATTGCTTGGGTACCTAAATCTTCCTTTTAATCTTGCAGGAACTGTGTGCTGGAGCCATCTCAGAACAAGAATGGTATATTGACAGTGGATGCTCCAGACACATGACAGGTGACAAGAGTTGCCTATCAGAGTTCCAGAAAATCAATGGACCCAGAGTCACTTTCGGTGGAAATGACAAGGAAGGGCAAACAAAAGGAAGAGGAAAGCTAATCAAGAACCAGATAATCATTGACGATGTCTCTTATGTTAAAGGTCTGAAGTTCAACCTCCTAAGTGCTAGCCAATTCTGTGACAAAGGCTACACAGTTGAATTCACCAAGACCTTATGCTATATCAAGCATGAGACAACCAAAGAAGTGGTTCTTACAGCCAAAAGGAGGAAGAACATCTATGTTGTTGACTGGCAAACAGCGAAAGATGGAACTTGCCTGATAGCAAAGGACAATTCAAAGCTAAGCTGGGATTGGCACAAAAAGCTCAGCCACCTGAATTTCAAAACCATCAACAAACTGGCAAGGGAACACATTGTAGATGGTCTGCCTGACATTGTCTACAAGAAGGAGACCCTCTGCAGTGCTTGTCAGAAAGGAAAACAAGTGAAGACTTCATTCAAACCCATAGCTGGAGATCTTTCTACTTGTCCTCTAAATCTGATCCACATGGATTTATTTGGACCAGTTGAAACTCCCAGTGTTGGTGGAAAAAGATATACTCTTGTTATGGTTGATGATTACTCAAGATATACTTGGACTATGTTCCTAACCAAGAAAAATGAAACTCTTCAGAAGTTGCCATCTCTGTTAAAGCAACTTCAAACTGAGAAGAACATGAAGGTCAGAACAATCAGATCTGACAGAGGAACTGAATTTGTCAACAAAGTGATCAAAGACTTCTGTGATCAAAATGGTACATTCCATCAACTTTCTGCTGCCAGAACACCCCAACAAAATGGTGTTGCAGAAAGAAGGAACAGAACACTGAAAGAAGCTGCAAGAACTATGATTGCAGAATCAGGATTGCCCATCAGATACTGGGCTGAAGCAATCAACACTGCATGCTACACTCAGAATAGAAGCATGATCCACAAGAATCATCAGAAGACCCCCTACGAGCTGTGGAAAGGAAGAAAACCAAACATCAGCTACTTCCATGTGTTTGGATGCAAGTGCTATATTCTAAACAATGGAAAGGAGAACCTGAAAGTATTTCAAGAAAAAGCTGATGAAGGTGTATTCTTAGGCTACTCAAGTTCAAGCAAAGCCTATAGAATACTTAACAGGAGAACTATACAAGTTGAAGAATCCATTCATGTCAAGTTTGATGACAGCACCTCTGCAGAAGAATTATCAGAAACCCTGCAGAAAATCAACCTTGAAGACAAGGGTTCAGAACCATCAGAAGAGGCCATCAACAATCCTATATTCTCAAATCCTCCTGCCAATCCAATTCTGATAGACAAAGATGAAGATGAAGAATCAGAAGATGAACCATCAGAGTTGCCTAGACAGCAACTGTCAGAACCTGATCTAACTTGGTTAAGAGATCATCCTCCTAATCAAGTAATTGGTCAAGTCACCAGTGGTGTTAGGACCAGATCTGCATCAAGAAGAGAAGCCATGTTCACCTGCTGCATATCTCAAATGGAACCAATGTGTGTGGAAGAAGCTCTAGAAGATTCAGATTGGATCAATGCAATGCAAGAAGAGCTGACACAATTTGAAAGGAATGAAGTGTGGAAACTTGTTCCCAGACCAAAGCATCAGAATGTCATTGGAACCAAGTGGGTATTCAAGAACAAAGCAGATGAAGAAGGCAACATTGTAAGGAATAAAGCAAGGCTTGTAGCAAAGGGATACTGTCAAGAAGAAGGCATAGATTTTGATGAGACCTTTGCACCTGTAGCAAGACTGGAAGCAATCAGGATATTCCTAGCTTATGCTGCTTACAACAACATCAAAGTATACCAGATGGATGTCAAGAGTGCATTTCTAAATGGAGAACTTGAAGAGGAAGTTTATGTTGAACAACCTCCAGGTTTTGTCATTCCTACTCAATCTTCTTGTGTCTACAAGCTCAGAAAGGCCCTTTATGGTCTTAAGCAAGCTCCCAGAGCTTGGTATGACACATTGTCTCTATTCTTAGTGAACCATGGGTTTACTAAAGGAAAGGTTGACAAAACTCTATTTCAAATTTCTGTTGCTAATCATATTCTGTTAGTGCAAATCTATGTTGATGATATTATATTTGGAAGCACTAATCCAGAATTATGCAAGAAATTCTCTCAAGTTATGCAGAAGAAGTTTGAAATGAGCATGATGGGAGAACTCAGTTACTTTCTTGGATTACAAGTCAAACAAGTACCAGAAGGCATCTTTATCAACCAAGGAAAGTACACCAGAGATCTCATCAAGAAGTTTGGAGTAGATGGAAAATCTTCAGTCAAAATTCCAATGAATGCATCTCAAGGCATTGGACCAGATGATGAAGGCAAAGATGTTGATGCAACAACTTATAGAGGAATCATTGGATCTCTCCTCTATCTGACTGCAAGCAGACCAGACATAGCTTTTGCAGTAGGAATCTGTGCCAGATACCAATCAAAGCCCAAGGAGAGCCATCTAGTAGCTGCTAAGAAGATTATCAGATATATCAAAGGAAATCCAAATGCAGGCCTATGGTATCCCAAGGGAGGTAACTTTGAACTAATTGGTTACTCTGACTCAGATTTTGCAGGTTGTAGATTGGACAGGAAGAGCACTTCCGGTCATTGTCAATTGCTGGGTGGGAGACTTGTCTCCTGGTTTAGCAAGAAGCAGAATTCAATCTCAACTAGCACTGCTGAAGCTGAGTATATTGCTGCTGGAAGCTGCTGTGCCCAATTGCTTTGGATGCAACAACAACTCAAGGATTATGGAGTGCAAGCAAAGGAGATCAAGTTGCTGTGTGACAATACAAGTGCTATTGCCATCACTCAGAATCCTGTGCTGCATTCCAGGACAAAGCATATTGAGATCAGACATCACTTCATCAGAGATCATGTGGAGAAGAAGCACATCTCAATTGAGCATGTTCCAACTGAAGATCAACTTGCAGATATCCTAACCAAACCTCTCTCTGAGGCAAGGTTTAACAAGCTAAGGGAAGAACTGGGAATGATGGATGATCTACCCAGAGATACATGAATCAGAGTTGCAGAAGTACCAGATGTGGATTCATCAGAACACCTCATCTCTGGTACACAAGCTCTTATCCATCAGAAGCTTGAATCAGAATTGCAAGGTTCAGACTTGCAAAAGTCAGAGTTGCAGGAAGGATCAGACTTGGTATTCATCAGAGGACCCTATATCAGAATACCCCTTCTCTGATATATGGACTGATATTCATCAGAGTGGCTGTGGACTTAGAAAAATTTTCTAAACTACGGGCGAGGCTGTTCAATAAACCGGAAGTTACTATTTTACCCCCGGTAGTTATTACCATATTTGGAAAACGGCTTTCCGCCCACAATCCATTTAATGCGACCTCGAAACTGCAAATTATATCAAACGTCCACTAACCCAAAATCATATATACTCTTTCTGAAACCTAAATTGCTACTGCAATTTTATTCTTCGTCCTCAAACTTCCAATCTTCAGACCCTCTCAATTCTCTCAAAAATGAAGTTCATCAACATCACCGACCTCACCGAATCGGAAGCCAAGGCGCTTGTGGCTAACATAGCCACCGGGATGAAAGTAGACATGTCCTCACTACCATTGCTGGCTGAAAATTCCAAAGTGATGAAAGAGGTCATTGCCGGAATGAATGACTCACAACTGACCAAAATAGTGGCTCACCCTTATGAGCACTTCAGTAATCTAGATGTAGCCGAGTTCTACCTCAACGCCTACATCTCTGACAATGCCATCCACTCCCAGGTTCAGGGAAAGAACCTAAAGATCGATGCTGACTCTCTTAATGAGTTCTTCGGCATCAAACTCGACTCTCAAGACATTGACACCCCTACGCTCATCGACTTGGAGTCAGTTGAAGTCTCTGTGGAGACATTTGTGGACACCTACTGCCGGGATGATGCAACCGGAGTAGATAAACTCTACATGAAGAAGAACCAGCTCAAGAAGGATTTTGAGCGCCTGATGAGCATTATGCACAGATGCCTATGGTGCAAAACTGGGTCAACTGACCAGATGAACAATGCCAACTCCAAGGCCATCTATGCTGTTCATCGAGGAATGAACATCAACTGGGGAAAGGTGCTTTTCCAGTCCATCTCTGAGTCCATTGCTAAGAAGGACAAAAAGACAGGGATGTTCTCCACCAAGATGGGCCATGGACTTCTGATATCTAGGCTCATATCCAATGTCAACATTGCACTCAGAGAAGCCAATGAAGCCAACCACAACAAGACCATCTTCCTCACTGCCTCACCCAAGATTCATGTTGCTGTTGCTGCAGAGCTGAAGAAAACCAGCAAGTATGAGCAACTGAGGGAGAAACCAGCCACCACAGTTGAGGTTGATGATGAACAACCTAAGGCTAAGAAGAAGAAGCTTCAGAAGAAGTCTAGGAGAAATGCATCAGAAGAGGATACATCAGAACCGGAAACTTCTGTTGTGGCTCCCAAAGTCACTCCTGTCAAGAAAATGTTGAAACAGAAGAGGAGAAGAAGAGCTGTGATCCAGAGTGACTCTGATAGCTCACAATCTCCTATCAGAGTGCAGAAGAAGAAGAAGCAGACCAACTCTCCCCCCAAGGAATCAGCACCTCAGGGGGAACCAGCACCAGAGCTGGCTACTGCACTGGTGATCTCTGATGCTCAGGGGGAACCTGAATCAGAGATCCAGCCCATCTCTGAACCAGCACTGCAAGTCACCATCTCTCCACAAGAGCACCCAACTTCCTCAACTGGGATTCCTGAAGTAGATCCCATCTCTGCTCTTGAGAGACAATTTCAAAGGGTGCTAACATGGAGAAAGTGGAGAATGGGACCTCTGCAACAGATTCTTGCTCAAGCTGCTACTTTTGAATCAGAGGAAGAGGAAGTCCTCAAATGGGCAGATATAGATGACATCTCTCTCTGCTTTGATATTCAATTCCTACATTCTGTCTTGGAGAAGAAGAAGGAAAGCTTAAAGGGAAAAGAGAAACTGACTGCTCCACCATTAGAAGAGCATGTCAAGCCTCTATCAGAGAGTGAGATTCCAATCTTTGATGCATGGCTGATGGAGAAGAAAAGGAGGGAGTCCCTAATCAAGATGAAACCCATTCCAGGTGTAGAGGGAGAGCCATCAACTGCCAATGACCTATCTCTGGCAATGATGAAACTGATCAGAGAATGGAGAGACTCTCAGTTTGAAGAAACAGTTCTTGAGGTAATTCCTAACTCTCCACCTGTTCATATTGAACCAGAACCCCATACCTCACCTCCCAAATCCCCCTCACCCAAACCAACTCCACCCCCATCTCCTCAACCTATTCCAAATTCACCAATAACCTCACTCAAGAAAACTCCATCACCTAAGAAATCCTCACCTAAACAACCCTCACCTTGCCATCAGATAACCCCCATCAGAAACCGATCCCCCTCACCCCCTCCCTCTCATCAGACTTCTCCCCATCAACAACATCAGAAATCCCCTAACTCTCATCAGACTTCTCCCCATCAGCAACCCAATCATCAGAACTCTCCGCCAGCTCCTACACAGCAATCATCTTCTCCTGCAAAAATGCCAGTACAAACTCTTGTCACAGGCTCTGCTCCATTTCAACACTTCATGACAGACATAAAGCAGGCTGGGAACCAAATTGGCAAAGGAATGGAAAAGCTCCTGGAAGCTGAGTATGAGACTGATGCTCATCTCACCAGAGTCAGTGAACATCTCACCAACGGCATCAATATGCTGCTAAAGCATGTAGGCATCATTGCCACAGCTTTTGAGGTTCACAAGGACAAAACTACAGAGAGCCTGAGCAACATTGCCAAGGAGGTGGATGGAATCTCTGCCGTACTATTTCATCACACAAAGGCCCTTGAAGAGCAAGACAAGGCTATTAAGAATATCTCTGATGCGGTAAGTGATCTTCAGTGGTCTCATGACAAAAATACAGAACTTCTGCAAGATGTTGAAGGATTGTGCAAAGACAACAAAGAGTTTGAAATCAAATTGATCAATAGTGGAAAGGACAGAGATCACAAGCTGACTCTCCTTGAAGCTACCACTAAGGACATCCAATCAGCTGTTGACAAGCAGAAAGAGACTCTCGAAGGGCTGGCTTCTGTTACTCAGACTCTACCAGGTACACTTGAAGCTATCAAGGAAAACCATGCTTCAGAATTCTCAAAAATTGGGCTCCTACTTGGCGATCTTGTTGATGCCAAAAAGGGGGAAGATAGCAGAGAACCTGTCCCTCTTCCCAGAGAAGCAGAAGGTCCAAGCTCCAGAGCCATTAACCCTGCTAGGTACTTTGAAAGAGCAAGGCAAAAGAGGCTAGCTGCTGGTATTCAAAGACCTCCTCCTCCTCGGTCCAAGAAAGGAAAGAAGACAGCCTCCACTTTCACTTTGGCCCAATGGCTCAACAGTGACTTGGCTAAACCTGATGCTGCTCAATTCAGAGAAATGAAGAAGCATATGACCCCCACACAACAAGAGAATCTCATTCTGGATAAAGATGGGCTGATAATTATTAATCATGGTGGTTCTATGCAAGAAGCAGAAGATTGGTGGCGGATGAAAGTGATCCCTGGCAAGGACCTATCAGAAGCTATCAGAAACTATCTAGACTGTCAGCTTGAACCAGCCTGGTCAGGATATCAGAATCCCAGGAATCTTGCTACAATCAGAGCTAGGGTCAATGCTGATCTGAAAGAAATTGAAGCAAAGGAAGCTGACCTAGAAGAGGAAGATATCTAAACTCTATCCTCTTGTTGTTTTAAATATATCTTTCATTTATAAGATAACCAGCTTGCCTCGAATTTGCATGGCAATTTCAAATTATTTCTCTATTGCATTCTGATTATCTATGCTCTGATATCTTGTGTTATTTCTTCTTATTTATCTGATTGATTGTATCTTACTCTTACTATTCTCCTATGCCAAGTGCCCACCAAGATTTTAAATGAAAGTTTATTTTTTTTTAACTTATTTTCTTTATGGTGAAAGGCACTTCTCTGGAGATAGTTTAAGGGTTTTGGCATCATCAAAAAGGGGGAAATTGTAAGGAATAAATGTAATTAGATTTTGATGATGCTATAGGATTAGAATTTTAAAGTACCCCCAAATTAGATTTTATGTATTAGAATTTTCAGTTGTAAGTATTAGTGTAGTCGACGATCAGAGTTGCTCTATTTTGGATCAGATCAGAAGTGCATCAGAACTGCTCTACCAGACTTGCTCTATGAGAACTGCTCCATCAGAGTTCTCTTACCAGAAGTCCATCAGAGTTGCACCTATGAGAGTTGCTGATAAACTTGAACTTCTGATAGCCGATGAGAACTACAGATCAGAGGTACTCATCAGCGGACCTATCAGAGTCAGAGTCAGAGTTCAGTCAGAAGACCATCAGAACTCAACTCATCAGATAGCCATCAGAATCCAACATATCAGAAGAGCCTGATCAGAGCCCGACTAACACTTAGAAGATTTCAAGCAACATCCAACAGCTATGAATCCAACGAGTAAAAACATCCAACGGCTAGAAGACTGTGCATGAAAGGAAAGCATTTAATGCACATTAAATGAGCCTGATACGCTGAAGGATTGATTGCAAATGATTGACCAAGAATTCCGGGAAGATATATTATAAAAATAGAAACCTTCCAAAACGGCGGTCAAGTCAACTGTACGCGCATTTAATGCAGTTGTCTCCTCCTCCAACGGGCAGACAACCTCAGTATATAAGCTACACACCGAAGAACTGGAAAACAACTTTGCTACAACTTTTGCTCATCATCATTCAAGCCCTCTTGAGTTTAAAATTCTACAACCTTCAACAAGACAAGCTTACGTTGGGAAGATTCAAACTCCAAATCTTTCATCCCCAACAACGAGCAAAGTTCATCCTGTTCTTCAACTCTTCAAGAACTTCATCAAACATCATTTGTAACGAAGCAAGTTGGAGGAAAAACTCTGTTTTTCAAAGGATCTTCTGCAAAGAAGGGCGTCCAAGTAACTGCAGTAGTGAAGTGGTGATACTTCCGGGAAGCTGAGTGAAAGGACCAGCCATCAGGACGTGGAATTGCATCCTGGGTGGCAGCTAGACTTAAAGAAGGCGTGGAGAACTTCTTAAGTACTAGGAACTAAGCTTTGTAACCGATCTACTTCAAAGCTAGTGGAACAGTGGACTAGAGGAACGAGTTGTTCCTTGAACCACTATAAAAATATCCGGTGTCATTTACTTTACTGCAATTTACATTTCTGCACTTAGGATATTAACTGTTAACTCTAAGACTTGGAATCTGTGTTCAGCAGATCTTGTTTTCAGAGTTATCAGAAAGGCATTTGCCTTAGTGTTTCTGAGGCTACCCGGACAGATCAGAATCCGCTGCCAAGGCCAGTTCTGATATCAGAACCAGCCTTTCTCTGTCACCAGAATCAGACATTCTCTGATAAGTCATTTTGGACTTAGAGAAAATTTGAAAAACCAATCAGTCTATTCACCCCCCCCCCTCTAGACTGATTACCATATTAAACGGGACCAACACCCTAAGTTCTTATCCATCAGAAGCTTGAATCAGAACTGAGAAGGATCAGACTTGCAAAAGTCAGAGTTGCAGGAAGGATCAGACTTGGTATTCATCAGAGGTCCTTATATCAGAACATTTCAATCTCTGATACAAGGGCTAATACTTATCAGAGTGGCTGTGGACTTAGCAAAATTTTCTAAATTTCGGGCGAGACTGTTCAATAAACCGGAAGTTACCATTTTACCCCCGGTAGTTATTACCATATTTGGAAAACGGCTTTCCGCCCACAATCCATTCAATGCAACCTCGAAACCGTAAATTATATCAAACGTCCACTAACCCAAATTCATATATACTCCTCTGAAAACCTAAATCGCTACTGCAATTTTATTCCTCGTCTTCAAGCTTTATCTCTCTGAACTTTCAATCTTCAGAACTCTCAAACTCCTCACTAAACTGAAAATGAAGTTCATCAACATTTCCGATCTCTCAGAGGCTGAAGCTAAGTCGCTTGTGGCTAACATAGCCACCGGAATGAAAGTGGATATGTCTTCATTGCCGCTACTGGCAGAAAATTCCAAGGTGATGAAAGCGGTCATTACTGGAATGAATGACTCGCAACTGACCAAGATAGTGGCTCATCCCTATGAGCACTTTAGCAATTTGGATGTGGCCGAGTTCTACCTCAACGCCTACATCTCTGACAATGCCATCCACTCCCAGGTTCAGGGAAAGGACCTGAAAATCGATGCTGACTCTCTCAATGAGTTCTTCGGCATCGAACTCGATTCTCAGGACATTGACACCCCCACTCTCATCGACTTGGAGTCAGTCGAAGTCTCTGTGGAGACATTTGTGGACACCTACTGCCGGGATGATGCAACCGGAGTAGATAAGCTGTACATGAAGAAGAATGTCCTGAAGAAGGACTTTGAAAGATTGATGAGCATCATGCACAGATGCTTATGGTGCAAAACTGGGTCAACTGACCAAATGAACAATGCAAACTCCAAGGCCATCTATGCTGTTCATCGGGGAATGAACATCAACTGGGGAAAGGTGCTTTTCCAGTCCATCTCTGAGTCCATTGCCAAGAAGGACAAAAAGACAGGGATGTTCTCCACCAAGATGGGCCATGGACTTCTGATATCTAGGCTGATATCCAATGTCAACATAGCGCTCAGAGAAGCCACTGAAGTCAATCACAACAAAACCATCTTTCTTACTGCATCCCCCAAACTACATGTGGCTGTTGCTGCAGAATTGAAGAAAACCAACAAGCTTGAGCAATTAAGGGAAAAACCAGTTACTACAGCTGCGGTTGATGATGGACAACCCAAAGGGAAGAAGAAGAAGGTCCAAAAGAAGCCTGTCACCACCCCAGAGAAACCTGCATCAGAGGGTGACACATCAGAAAAGGATGCACCAGCAGAGGCTTCTGTCAAGAAGATGAGACAGGAGAGGAGAAAAAGAGCTGTCATCCAGAGTGACTCTGATAGCTCAAAATCTCCTATCAGAATCCAGAAGAAGAAGAAGAAGAAGACCAACTCTTCCCCAAAGGAGTCAGAACCTCAGGGGGAACCAGCACCAGAGTTGGCTGCTGCACTAGTGATCTCTGATGCTCAGGGGGAACCTGAGTCAGAGGTCCAACCTATCTCAGCACCAGAACTGCAAGTCACCATCTCTCCACCAGAGCACCCAACCTCATCAACTGGAGTTCCTGAGGTAGATCCCATCTCTGTCCTTGAGAGACAATTTCAAAGGGTACTAACATGGAGGAAGTGGAGAATGGGACCTCTACAGCAGATACTTGCCCAAGCTGCCACTTTTGAATCTGAGGAAGAAGAAGTCCTCAAATGGGCAGGTACAGATGATGTCTCCTTATGCTTTGACCTTCAATTCTTACACTCTGTTCTTGAGAAGAAGAAGTCCAGTTTCAAAGGAAAGGAAAAGGTGTTTGACACCTCATCAGAAGAGCCAGTCAAAGCTCTTGCAGAAGCTGAAATACCAATCTTTGAGGAATGGCTGTTGGAGAAGAAGAGAAAGGAATCCCTGATCAAAATGAGACCTATCCCTGGTATAGAAGGTGAACCCTCAACTGCCAATGACCTATCTGTGGCAATGCAGAATCTCATCAGAGAATGGAGAACCTCTCAGTTTGAAGAAACCGTTTTAGAGGTAATTCCCCACACTCCTACTCTTCTTACTACTGCTCCATCTCCCCCCAAATCCCCTTCACCCAAACCAGTCACACCAACCCCAACTCCTCCACCATCTCCTCCACCCTCACACATTTTACCCACTCCATCACCTAAGAAATCCTCCACACCAAAACAACCCTCACCCTGCCATCAGAAAACCCCCATCAGAAGCCGATCACCATCACCTCCTCCTTCACCCCAACACCAGAATACCCCCGCTCTGCCAACTTCACCTCATCAGAGCTCACCCCATCACAAATCCAACTCTGCTTCACCTACTCCTCAGCAAAAGCCTTCATCCAAACCTCCATCTCCTCAACAATCTGCAGCCTCCTCCCAAAAGAGAGAACCTGTTGTGAGGATTCTCTCCTCAACTGAAGACAATGATGGATTTCTCACATCCTCATTAGCTGGTGACCTTCAGTCTGCAAAAAGGAAGACTCCTACACCTCCTCCATCTCCTGCTCAGCCCCAACCGCAGGTCAATCAAGTACCTCAGCCAGAACCACCAAAAGCTGTCCTCATCCCCTTCCAGGAATTTGTGGAATCAGCAGAGGACTTTGGAGATCAGATGATTGCAGGACTCAACAAGATGCTTGTACTGAATCAGAAGCATGATGCTCATCTGGATTTGGTTCAGTACAACATTGAGTCAGAACTTGCCAAGATATCCACAACACTCTCTACCTTGGCAACTACCTTCTTGAGCTACATGAAGACATCCGATGAGAAGGTTGATAACATAGCTTCAGAGGTTGCCAGTCTTCACACAGTCCTGTTTTCACAATCTCAGACTCTGACAGCACAGGACAAGGCCATTCAAGAATTATCTGAGGCTGTTGACACTCTACAATGGTCCCATGACAAGAATGCAGAACATCTGACAGATGTGGAGGAAATCTGCAAGACCAACAAAGAGTTTAGTCTCAAACTGATCAACACTGGCAAGGACAGAGATCACAAGTTGACCCTCCTTGAAGCTACTACAAAAGATATCCAATCAGCTGTTGACAAACAGAAAGAGACTCTCGAAGGGCTGGCTTCTGTTACTCAAACTATCCCAGGAGCTCTCGAAGCAATCAAGGAAAACAATGCTACAGAGTTCTCGAAAATTGGACTCCTACTTGGTGATCTTGTTGATGCCAAAAAGGGGGAAGATAGCAGAGAACCTGTCAAAACCGTCAGAGCTACAGAAGGCACAAGCACCAGAGCCCTGACCCCTATTTCTGGTAAGCCTGATCCTTCTTTATACTTTGAGAGAGCCAGGCAGAAGCAAATTGCTGCTGGTATTCATAGACCTCCTCCTCCTCGGTCCAAGAAAGGAAAGAAGACAGCTTCTACTTTCACTCTTGCCCAGTGGCTCAACAGTGATCTAGCTAAACCTGATGCTGCTCAATTCAGAGAAATGAAGAAGCATATGACCCCCACACAACAAGAGAATCTCATTCTTGATACAGATGGGCTGATAATTATTAATCATGGTGGTTCCATGCAAGAAGCAGAAGATTGGTGGCGGATGAAAGTGATCCCTGGCAAGGACCTATCAGAAGCCATCAGAAACTACCTAGACTGTCAGCTTGAACCAGCCTGGTCAGGATATCAGAATCCCAGGAATCTTGCTACAATCAGAGCTAGGGTCAATGCTGATCTGAAGGAAATTGAAGCAAAGGAAGCTGATCTAGAAGAGGAAGACTTCTAAACTCTATCCTCTTGTTGCTTTAAATATCTTTCATTAATAAGATAACCAGCTTGCCTCTATTTTGCATGGCAATTTCAAATTATTTCTATATTGCACAATGACTATTTATGCTCTGATACCTTATGCTATTTCTTATTATTTGCTTAATTGTATCTTACTCTTACTACTCTCCTATGCTAAGTGCCCACCAAGATCTTAAATGAAAGTTTATTTTTAACTCATTTCCTTTATGGTGAAAGGCACTTCTCTGGAGATAGTTTAAGGGTTTTGGCATCATCAAAAAGGGGGAAATTGTAAGGAATAAATGTAATTAGATTTTGATGATGCTATAGGATTAGAATTTTAAAGTACCCCAAATTAGATTTTATGTATTAGAATTTTCAATTGTAAGTATTAGTGTAGTCGACGATCAGAGTTGCTCAGTTTTGGATCAGATCAGGAGTGCGTCAGAACTGCTCTACCAGACTTGCTCTATGAGAACTGCTCCGTCAGAGTTCTCTTACCAGAAGTCCATCAGAGTTGCACCACTGAGAGTACTGATAAACTTGGACATCTGATAGCTGATGAGAACTACAGATCAGAGGTACTCATCAGCGGACCTATCAGAGTCAGAGTCAGAGTTTAGTCGGAAGACCATCAGAACTCAACTCATCAGAAAGCCATCAGAATCCAATATATCAGAAGAGCCTGATCAGAGCCCGACTAACACTTAGAAGACTTCAAGCAACATCCAACAGCTTTGAATTCAACGGGTAAGAACATCCAACGGCTACAAGACTGTGCATGAAAGGAAAGCATTTAATGCACATTAAATGAGCCTGATACGCTGAAGGATTGATTGCAAATGATTGACCAAGAAATCCGGGAAGATATATTATAAAAATAGAAACCTTCCAAAACGGCGGTCAAGTCAACAGTACGCGCATTTAATGCAGTTGTCTCCTCCTCCAACGGGCAGACAACCTCAGTATATAAGCTACACATCGAAGAACAGAAAAATAACTTTGCCACAACTTTTGATCATCATAATTCAAGCTCTCTTGAGACTCAAATTCTACAATCCTCAACAAGACAAGCTTACGTTGGGAAGATTCAAACTCCAAATCTCTCATCCCCAACAAACGAGCAAAGTTCATCCTGTTCTTCAACTCTTCAAGAACTTCATCAAACATCATTTGTGACGAAGCAAGTTGGAGGAAAAACCTTGTTTTTCAAAGGATCTTCTGAAAAGAAGGGCGTCCAAGTAACTGCAGTAGTGAAGTGGTGATACTTCCGGGAAGCTGAGTGAAAGGATCAGCCATCAGGACGTGGAATTGCATCCTGGGTGGCATCTAGGCTTGAAGAAGACGTGGAGTGCTTCTTAAGTGCTAGGAATTAGCTTTGTAACTGATCTACTTCAAAGCTAGTGGAACAGTGGACTAGAGGAACGAGTTGTTCCTTGAACCACTATAAAATATCCGGTGTCGTTTACTTTACTGCAATTTATACTTCTGCACTTAGGATATCAACTGATTAACTCTAACACTTGGAATCTGTGTTCAGCAGATCTTGTTCCCAGAGTTATCAGAAAGGCATTTGCCTTAGTATTTTTGAGGCTACCCGGACAGATCAGAATCCGCTGCCAAGGCCAGTTCTGATATCAGAACCAGCCTTCCTCTGTCACCAGAATCAGACCTTCTCTGATAAGTCACTTTGGACTTGGAGAAAAATTTGAAAAACTAATCAGTCTATTCACCCCCCCCCCTCTAGACTGATTACCATATTAAACGGGACCAACAGAACACTTCTTATTGTGATAAGTGAGAACAAATCATAACCATCCAAATCTCATGTTCATTTGCGATTAACTAAAGGGCATTATCGTATAACACAAGTTGGTAGTTAATACATCCGATTGTTCTACAGTTCTCTCAATGGAAAGATTAATTTCCATATCCTATTAAATATTCCATTTTAATACTCACGTGATTTGGCATACGTAACTATAGAAATAGTTTCTATTTTGTAAGGGAATAATGAATCTCTCTCCTTAATTGTTGATTATCATATCATTCTTATATTTTTCCAACACATATTTTCTTTTTTATGGTATATACGAAATGTGAGTTAGATACTGATTTATGTGAATTCCATAAATGTGTTGTGTGTCAGATATCGATTCATGTGCATTACATATTCAGGATTGTGTGTTTGATAATGGTTCTTGTGCATGACATATTTGTTGTGATTCTCTATGTCCATATTATTTGTTAAATAAGAGTTTAAGGTAGATATATTGTGCTTTACATACTAGTTCATGTGTACTATATGAACTCCTTGTTGGTTAGATATTAGTTTTTCATTCTTGTGTGTTAGATAATGTTTTTTGTGAATGTGATACTTGTTATGGTGTTTTATATACAAATTATGTGTAAGATATTACTCTTCGTGTGCATTAAATATTGATGGTTGTGCATTATATATATATATATGTTCTTGTGTGCACAATAGTTGAAAATGCTTGTAGTGATTTATAGTATACATATTGTGCTTATTTTAAAAAGACAAAATTATATATCCAATATCGGTGTCATATGAAAGATAAAAAAAAATTATTTAATTTGATATAATTTTTGATAAAATTGGATTACAATATAAAAAGTTAAATCAATTTTAAACTAAAAATACTCTATATGATTTAAGTCTTTATTTATGCCTATTTTTTGGAAAGTGACCCTCTAACCGTCACAATAGAAGACCGAAGACACCCCCTCATAAAAGGAATCTACTCTCTTAATTACTATTTTGCCCATTATTGTTTCCACGCACCTATTCCGACTCCAAGAGACAATCTACCATGTGCTGAAGTCCATCGTTATAATGTGCACCAATTACGTAATAGCCAATCATTTAGTAAGATGGTTGGTTAGGATTTGTTCTCACTTCTCACAATAAGAGGTGTTCTCATTAGAATCTTACCCATATATATATATAGTAGTGTTCCTGTCAGGACCTCCGTACGGACATCGGCGTTTGGGCCCCTTCCCGGTGGAAGGGGCCCACCGGGAAGAACATGCTAAAAAAATTTCATCAAATGCCGAGGTCCGTACGGAGGTCCATTTTTGGAGGTCCTGACATGAACTTTCCTCTCTCTCTCTCTCTCTATATGTCCGGAATTCCGGACAGGAACCGCCGTCCGGACGGCGGCGTTTGGACGCCTTCCCGGTGGCATTTTTTGATGAAAGTTTTATGACATGTTCTCCATCAAGTCTAGTTTATCCACAAACAAATTCAGCCAAAAACTCAATCGGGAAGGTCGTCAAATGATTTTTGCAAGTTAACTGGTCCGGAATATGTATTTTCCGGACCAGTTAACTTGCAAAAATCATTTGATGACCTTCCCGAATGAGTTTTGGCTGAATTTTTTTGTGGATAAACTAGACTTGATGGAGAACATGTCATAAAAATTTCATTGAAAAATTTCACCCGTAAGGTGGCCAAACGCCGCCGTCCGAACGGCGGTTCCGGTCAGGAATTCCTGACCAGAAGAGTA
This sequence comes from Cuscuta epithymum, assembly GCA_945859915.1. Taxonomy (NCBI): domain Eukaryota; kingdom Viridiplantae; phylum Streptophyta; class Magnoliopsida; order Solanales; family Convolvulaceae; genus Cuscuta; species Cuscuta epithymum. Next base: position 8,770,556 of record CAMAPF010000006.1, read on the forward strand.
CTCTATATATATATATATATATATATATATATATATATAGAGCTCTTCTCATCAGGCCGGCCTGACGGGCTTCCCCGTCCGGCCGAGCCCGTTTGGGCACCTTACCGGTGGAATTTTTTGATGAAATTTTTTGAGCATGTTCCTCATCAAGTCTAGTTTGTACATACCAAATTTCAGCTCAAAATTCGATCGGGAAGGTCGTCAAATGATTTTTGCAAGTTAACTGGTCCGGAATATGTATTTTCCGGACCAGTTAACTTGCAAAAATCATTTGACGACCTTCCCGATCGAATTTTGAGCTGAAATTTGGTATGTACAAACTAGACTTGATGAGGAACATGCTCAAAAAATTTCATCAAAAAATTCCACCGGGAAGGTGCCCAAACGGGCTCGGCCGGACGGGGCAGCCCGTCAGGCCGGCCTGACATGATGATTTCTCTATATATATATATATGTATAAATATTTATAAGTAATAAGAAAATATAGTGAAAATTTAAGTTTCGGCCCCTGCTTTACAAATTCTTTAAGCCCCGGCCCCTGTAACCTGTCAATTCTGGTTCCGCCATTGATCTTGGCCTTTCACAAGTTCTACACTTCTACCTAATTAACATAATAACCAACCATCTTATATTCCTTTTTTTAAAAAAATCAAATAACTAATTTATTGTTAAACGATAGCAAAGATACAAGAGAATGAATAGCCTAAGGCTACAATGAGATGAAACATATAACGAAAAAGATCCAGTGAATCCTTCCAGATCGCTAACCCCGCAATAATGTAGTCTAGTCTAACAGCCTTGCTGCTCTTCTTGCTACCCCAAAGAAAAAAAATTACAACTAAAAGATCTGGCTTCACCAGCCACCGAAAAACGATAATTGGTTTGACCAACAACCAACAAAGGAAAATCAGTTGAGCAGAAATTTTCTGAAGCATCAGTTTGACCAGCCACCGAAAAGGAGATCCAATTGATCATCTTCTTCTTCCCAGAGCGAGGCAGTGGTTCAGGTGGTGGGCGAGTATTTGAATCATCAGAACAACAACTCGACAAGGTTGAAAAAGTTTTACTAACCATGAACAACGAAAATTCACTAGACCGATTACACCGATTAGAAACACCCAAACTCTAGACATTGCTAGGAGAATAACATACCACATGCTCACATGAAGCGGACAAAATTCTCGGCCAATGAAGAAGCTAGACCGAAATCCTCGAAAATATAAATTAAAAAAGAGCAGAAGCATTGAAAAACCTTTGATTCGATCTTTCACTTCATAGAGAATGTCATCATCTTCCAAAACTTTTTGCTGATTGAAAAAAAGAAGGTCGAAAATCAGATCTTGAAGGAGGTTGGGGATGGCCGCCTAGGGTTTCCCCTAGGGCCGACTTTCCAAAACAGACGATTCCAACCATCTTATATTCTTATCATTAGTAATTCTCTTTCTCTGTACAGGGATTCCTTTAGTTCGGATAGCCCACAAGGTCAGACGTGTCATGATTAGGCCTGAGACCGGTTCGGTTCAAAGACAAAATAGACGGAACCGTTTGAAAATATTAAATTTTAATAACGGTTCGGTTCTTATAAATTTTTTATAGAACCGGTATGGAACCAAACCATTCTTAACGGTTCGGTTTTTGTCATTTAACGGTTCCTAATACTTAAAAAATTTCTTACAAATCACCGTTAAATTTGTGCCAAAAAACATTTAACGTTTAAAATTACAAGAAATGCAAATATGTTTACCGTCACTTCACGTCTCAAAAGTTGAGTTTAAAACATAAATACATACGAAACTAAATTTTTTTAGTAAATACGTAGTAAAACAAACAACATATTTGCTACAACCAATAATTATGATCTTGAATCAGCAACGTAATTAGCCAGCAAAAAATTTCACTCATCTCAAGGGTCCAGAGCAAGGTACTCAATTCCGACCATATAGGGCTCTAATAAGAGTTTTAGAGGAACCCATTAAAAATTATAATGTTAAATACTTAAATAACTAAACTAAAATAGTCGGTGAAATATAAAAATTAATTAGTAAATATATATTAAATCATATATAGTAGAGTTAATTACCTTTGTAGGACTAAAAGTACACGTGAGTGCACATATAGGAGCAAAAAACGAAACTATGTTTCATAGGACCAAAAACATCACAGTTGGACAAAAATACCCATGTTTTAATTTTTTGAATTTTGAAAATTCCAAAGAAAAAACATGTTGAAACCCTACGGTGTCAACTTCAAGCAGCAGCACTACCGCCGCTAGATCCAGAGCCGCCGGTGCCCCTCGCCAGCACCACCGGCGCCGCCAGCTGCCGCCCTCGCCGCCGTTCACCGCCGCCGCCTGCCACCGTCCTTGACAGCGCCACCCTCACCAATGCCACCACCAGTGCGGCCACTGCCACCCGCCCACATCGGCGTCGCCCCAACCAACGTTGTCGTCCTTCACTGTCGCCGTCGCTCATTCCGTTCGCCGTCACCACCACTGTAACTCCAAGCACCACCACCACCTTCACAACATCAACTGCCATAAATCTGTCATTAAGTTAGCATATTTGACTTTCAAGATTAATTTAAATCTGTCATTTGTATGGACATTAATCTGCCAAAAAAGTTGGCAGATTTGTCTTGGAAGAATAACACAAAAATGTCATAAAATTGGCAAACACATGAACTCAACAGCCAAATATTCGAAAAATAATTCTTTCAAAGGAATAAACACTTTAATAAAATCGAAAATCACAAATACGAAATTATTGACAAAAAAAATTAAAAACCAATTTACACAAATCTATGTTGCCATAATCGTATGTCAGTATGCATATTTCTGCCATAAATTTGGCAGAATCTTATGCCATCATCCAAAATTCCAGAAAATCAGGATTTTTTGAAAAGTAACAATTCTGAATCGGAAATACGAAACAGAGGTCCAAAAACCAGCCAAATGAATGCCAAAACTCATAAAAACAGAAGAATATGAGGAAAATCTGAAAAATCAATGTTAAAATTAAGGAGAATAAGAAGAAGAAGAAGAAGGAGGAGGAGGAGGAGGAGGAGGAGGAGGAGGAGGAGGAGGAGGAGGAGGAGGAGGAGGAGGAGGAGAAGGAGAAGGAGAAGGAGAAGGAGAAGGAGAAGGAGAAGAAGAAGAGGAGGAGGAGGACAAATCTGGCCGGAGATAGTGTGCAGTAGAGTCAACGATAACGACGATGGCTAGGGTTGGGGAGTCAACGATGGTGTGCGGCGTCGGTGGAATCAATCGATTTGATGCACAAGTAAGAAGATGGCCGATCTGATGTGCAGGGGAGTGGAACTCCATGGATGAGATGCAGAGGGGAAGAGGCCATCTGATGGGGTTTGTTGAAATCGATCGTGTGATGCGGAGAGAAGTGGGAGAAATTGAGAAATAGGTTGAGGGGCAAAAATGTAACGTTAATTTCTCTATATTTCACAATAGGAGCAATGTGGTCCTATTTTGAAATAAAAACATAGGAACTCCTATTTTTGAATTTCAACCTAGTTTTACTTCTATTTGGAGTAATTACTATACATAGTATATATACTAATAAGAAATATATAAAATTTTAATTATTATGTATAGTGGTTTCTTAACGGATATCAAGAGGGACAATATGGGTGGGAATGTGGGATCATACATTTTTTTCGGTTTTATTTCTCACGATACAAAAATGGTGTCTACGCCAATCATATCATTAAAAATTTAGAATTAGTACGGAATATAAATTGTGCATGATTGTCTAATGAGTCATTACTCATTTCACACCTCATCCCTAAGGTTTGGGTTCCCGTATAAGCATGACAACTAGCTAGGAGGATATAATTTAGATTTTAATTGCAGATTGACAAATAGAGATTGCAGCTCTATCCAAGTACTTGCAGAGATCCTATGTTTTTTTTAACATATATAAACCTCTCATTGCAGTTGTTTGGATCATAATCCGAGCCTAACCTTTTGCGGCACCTCCTATCTATAAGTCGAGCTATGCCCACGGGTAGTCAACCCCTATTCTAGTTTGATTCAATTTGTTTAAATCTTGTTTGTCTGGTGAAAGTATGATACACATGTTTTATTCAAATCTGATATATTATGGTCTGACCCGTTTTTTTCTTCTAAAAATGATCTCTTTAATGATTTAAGTCATGTATAAATTTATCTCTTTAATTTCAAGCCTAAATAAGATTGAAATATCACAAGCGGAAAATTAATTCCTAATGTCATATTTTGTACGGTGTACAACTATATATTTTCAATGCATATCAAAACAATGGCAACAAATTGCCAACAATAAAAACTCTAAAAATATGTTCCAATATTATGATATGCCAATACACATTACTGATATGCATTTAAATTGAATCAGTAAAATTTAGATTTGATAAGAAAGATTGAGATCACGTCACAAATATTTAAAGAAACAATGATTCAGACACACTCAAGGATTTTTATGCCGCTTTTCCAAAAAAGAAAGTTAATGCCAAATGTGAGCACTAAATATCTGGCAGACTATCATAAAAAAAAGGGATCCGGAGGCTCTGCCTTGCTTTAAAGCAAGGTAGGGTGCTTGGCTCTTCGAGGCCGTTCGATTGGGAATTGGACGGCCGAATATCTTGAGCTCCACCCCATCACCGATCCCGAGGTCCTCCTCGTCGCCCTGCCGTCGGATGCCGCAAAGGCACTCTGCCTTATGGCAGAGGATCCTGATCCAAAAAATGGCAGACCTTTGTGGCTTTGTGACTAGACGAGCCTGTGGGTGAAGATTTGCTAAACGGCCCCGCAGTTGGTTTATATGATTGTTTGGCAAATGAGATTTTGTTTCGTGTTTTGTGTTAATAAAAAAATATCACCCTATATGGCTATATACCTTTTTATTCTTAAAAAAATATTCAACTTGCATTGAATTTTATGATTTGGCCAAACTCTCTAGTTTTGTTAAAATATACTCCCTTCGTCTCTGAAAATACTTCCAACTTTCCCTTTTCGTCCGTCCAAAAAAGAACTTCAATTTCTCTTTTGACAAAGAATTTGTGGTTCACAACATTTCTCTCTCCTCTGCACAACTCTCCATCACACAATTCCCACTTTCTTAATCCGCGTGCCACTTTATTATAGAAGTAAATTCAGGGACGGAGGTAGTATTACGTAATATTTTTTATAAATAAAATAAAAATAATGTGATATTAAAATAATAACATGGCACTACCTTCTAATATAATCATTTATATTAGAATCGTAAACATGAAAATAAATAGCAAGAAAATATAATATAATAATAATAATAACAATAATAATAATAACCATAAATATAAACGTTAATACATACGGAGTAACGTTTATACTTCGTATAATAAGAAAACAACAGTACAGAGTAATAAATACTCCGTATAAAATAAAAGTAAACATTCAAACTTAATTTTGGAAAGGGTTGAGCTAGGTGTACACAAAAGTTGTACACTTTTTTTTATATACTTGTATGTCCCCGCAGACAAGTTGTCTGTGGAAAGACAACTTGTCTGCAGGGGACACATAAGTGTACAAAAAAGTGTACAACTTTGTGTACACAACTCATATGAATGGTCACATGATTTGAGAGTTAAAAGCAAATTGGTTATTGTGGTTCTCCACTAATAGATAATGATACTATACGTACTAGTAAATGTTATTGATCGAATTCATGTCATTATTTCTTGAACCATTCTTACACAAGATGTACACCAAGCAATTTGACATCAAATTATGACTCTTTTTAAACGAATTGTCTATCTACACAGGCAACTAGAGTTTTTTTTGTACAATTTGTGTACAACTCATGTACACTAAGAATTTTTCTTATTTGTTAGCAATGTTACCTGATCAACATATAATAATACTCCCTCCGTACTGAATTGAATTGCAAACTTTGACCGGGACAATGACTAAAAAATGGTAATAAATGATGCTTGCCTTTTACACTTTTGCTTATTTCCTAAAACTAGATGCCTTTAAGTTAATGGAAAAAAGGTAAAAGTAAGGGTAAGTTTGTCACTTTATTCTTATTTACATAGCTAAAATAGAAAGTGGAAAACCATTTTGGGACAACCAAAATAGGAAATTTTGCAAATCAAATTGGGACGGAGGGAGTATGTAGTAATTGGTACTCCGTATTATGTATACAAGTTACGTACTGCAGCCCCGAGTACACTATAATTTGTCTAGAGGTTATGTCTAAAATATTACTACAAAAAAGAACTATGGACAAAAGGTGACTTTTTTCCCCAATTGAATTTTTTCCACTTTTAGTCCTCCGATTATTATGTCATTGACAATTTTGGCACTTGACTTTGATTTTTTCCATTTTAGTCTTTGACTATTGCGCTAGAGACACTTTTGGTACCCGTGTTTGAAAATTTCCATATTTAGTCATTCAACTTTCATAAAAGTGACACTTTTGGTCCTTCAACTATTATAATAGGGACTTTTTTAGTCCTCCACTTATTGTGTCAAAATCATAATGAGAGGACTAAAAGTGGTAATTTGACAATACTCAGGGACAAAATGTGAGAAACCTTGAAGTCGAGGACTAATAGTGTCTCTAGCACAATAGTCAAGGACTAAAAATGAAACAATTAGAAGTCGAGTACCAAAAATGTCATTGACATAATAGTCGAGGGACCAAAAATGGCAAAAACTCAAGGACTAAAAGGTGACTTTTTTCCCAATTTTCAATAATGAGACTAAAAAGGTTAGGAGACTATTATGCCTTTGTCCTAGAAACACCAAAGTGACCAAAGTCCAACAATGACAAAAAATCATTAGTGACCAAAAATAAAAAACTCGTCAGTGACCAAAATCAATAGTGACAAAAAATTTATTAGTGACCAACACCCGTTAATCATCTGGGTAGTGAACATCGCCGATCATAGTGACCAACCTTATCGCTCACCATAGTGAATTTCCGAAAAAGTGACATCGCCACCCGTAGTGACCTCGTCACCCACAGTGACCTGCCAGATTAGGCCACTCTTGTATCGCTCAGTTACATACTGTAAGTGACCAATGTTATAATAGTGACTAACATTACAATTGTATTAATTACAATTATACTAGTGACAATTACATTTCTTCGGGCAATAACATATTCACGAATTACAATTACATGTCACTGTCGTTGCAGTCGGTGACCCTCGCCGCCTCGAAAGTCACCGTTGTAATAGTGACTCTGGTGACCACCACTGAGCGACATTGACCACCACCACCCAATATTCACCGATGCCGCCTGCTCCACTATGCACACAATCCTACCCACCACCCTTCCCCCATCACCCCCCCAGCCCAGCACTTCCTTGCCATCATCACCCTAGTCATGCCCCACCCCCACAAGCCCAACCCCATCCCAATCAGCCCATCCTTGGCTCCCAACCTCAGCCCCTAACCCCAACTGACAGTACCCCCCAACCCTAGCGCCTAACCGCCATCCCACAACCATCGCCCGTAACCATATTTGGCATCTTATTCTCATCGCCCTGACACCGAAATCGCACGCCGTCGATACCCTAGTGCACTGGATAGGTGAATATCATCGTCACAAAAGCCTATTGGAAGCAAATGTAGAGATCGCAAGAAGAGAAGAAGATGACTTGCAGTGATGGTGGTTCGGATATGGCTTGCTACGATGGTGGTTCAGATCTGGCTTGCAGCGATGGAGGTCGCAAGAAGAGAAGAAGATGACTTGCGGCGATGGTGGTTCGGATCTGGCTTGCTGCGATGGTGGTTCAAATTGGGCTTGCGGTGATGGAGGTGCGGCTCTGGCTTGTGGCGATGGAGGTGTGGCTGTGGCTTGGGGCGTTGGATGTCCACCACTGGAGCCCAGAGTCGTAGAGATTTCAAAAGAGAATGGCGGAGAAGGATAGGGTAATTAAAGGGTATTTTGGTCCAGTTGGTAATACTAAGTCTCTTTTTGTCCAATTTGAGAACATGTCTTATTTTTGTCTAACAGAAAGTCTGGATCATTATTTTCGTCATTATTCCTTTGTCTAAAGCGATTGATGTTTCGGAAGGTTGAAATCCCAACCTCAACCCGACAAAGCATTTGGGATGAGGTAAAGTCATGATGACTCAGTCAGTCCAATGGCAGTAGACACTGCACACGTGCGCACCAGAGCACACAATAGCTCCAGAGTAAACTATGTGGGATGCCCCATCTGAGGCGTTCATGGTCCCTGACCCAAGGTAAGTGCAAGACCAAGGTGCCGCTCGGGGTATGCCGAGCGTCTCCACTGAGGCCCCCGTTGACTACTTGGCTTAAATGGGCCAAGGTACAGGCGATGAGCATCGTATGAGTCTTGACGAGCTAGTGTCGGGTGCTCCTTCTGATGGGACATTACTCTTGATCCCCTACTTCTTATGGGGTATTGGGCATATCTTATATTGGGCCAATTACCCCAACACAAGTCCCCCACTTCTGATGTTGAGGTTAATTCATCCTACTTCAAGGGCCCAACTCGTTCCCTTGGGCTTCAACGTAAATTTAGTGAGTTGTGCGAGTGAAAAGTCACAAGTACTTGGGGAGTGTTTGCAATAGCTTAAAAAAGCGCTTCTCAGCTTTTGGCTTAAAAAAGCTAAAATTAGTGTTTTCAAATGACAACTTCTACTTAAAAAAGCGTTTGTCGGCTTTCATGTGAAATTACTTTTTCTATTACACAAAAAGCACTTATTTTACCAAACACTACCAATATTTACTTTTCAAAATCAATTTTTTCTCAAACACTATCAACTTTTACTACTAATCACTTTTTCCAAATTCACTTCCAAAAGTGTTTTTTTAAGCAAAAGCAGTTGCAAACACTCCCTTAGCAAATAAGAGGAGAGACAGTAAGTGGGCCGAGTTTTTATTAGACTATAACTAACAATTACAGCACACCCTACTGAAAGCCGAGACCAAACGTCTCATCTGAGCCACGCATACAGAGAATAGAAGCTAAGGCCAGTGAGTACAAGTTGTCAACCTCTAACAACGAAATAAATGATACTATTTATACTACCAAGAGTTAGGTGGTAGTGGTGATGTGGAGGGTCATGAGCGGTTAGCCTTCCAACCATCCAATCTTGTATATCTGGTGCAATTAATGTGTTTCCCGTCAATATACTTGCTTTCCCGCCAACTATGTTGGATGCCTCGGTTGAGGCCTTCATGATCCCTGACCCAAGGTAAGCGCAAGGCTGAGGTGGCGGTCGGGGGGTATGTCGAGGGTCTCCGCCGAGGCCCCCCGTTGACTACAGGCGACGAGCATAATATAAGTCTTGACGAGCGTCGGGTGCTCCTTGTGATGGACCGTTAATCATGATCCCCTTCTTCTTGTCGGGTATTGGGCCAATTACCCGAACATTTATTTATATTAAAAACATAAAAAAAAATAAAGATATTTAAAACTTAATAATTAAAACAGAAAAAAATTAGATAAGATAAAATATAATAAAATAAAATAAACAAAAAACTTAAAAATCTAAAAAAAAAGAATTAAATACCTAAAAAAATATTAAACATATGTAGATCATTGCCACTGCACACCCACCTCCTAGCACCACCAGTTCCAATCACCGGAAAGAAATGTCATTATGTGTAAAATTTTCACATTTATCTGAAAAAGCCATGTAGAAGACATTTCTACTCTTTGAAAATATCGAGTTTTCTTTTCAAAGTTGCCATCACGATGACATTTTTCAACTTGACATTCTTTTCCGGCGACCAGAGGTGGCGGTGCAGCAAGGTGGCTGAGGTGGTGGTTGAGGCCTGCATATTTTTTATTTGTTTTTTATGTTATTTTTTATTTTAATTTCTTAATGTTTTATTATTATTATTAAAAATCCTATTAAGAAGGACAAGGGAAAGAATAGAATATAAAGAGTTAGTCCTATTTTGGAAATTAAAACTTTAAACTCCTATTGTTGAAATTTTGATTTTATTTAGTCATATTTACTTGGACTCGGTTTTTCTAATATAGTCTGGTCTTGTATGGTAATTTTTTCGACTATGCATATTTTAAAAATATTGAAGTGTGGTATGTTAAAATATGTTTTGGTTCATTTAAGTCAAGTATGATATGATCTGAGACTGAAAATAAGTCCAAGTAAAAATATTCTTAGTAAGCGAAATTAGTGAAGCAGTCGTATCAAGATTGGAATGTAAAATGTCAAAGCACTGATTAAATAATTTTTTAATAAATATGTCAGTCAATTGAAATGGAATGAGTATATTTAACTATTAAATTTCCTCGAGCCACTCTCTCGGAAGCAAAATGATAATCAACTTTTAATGTGATTACTGCGACAACATTAAATCAGATTAAGTACTAGATAGGAAGCATAAGCATTATCACAACAGAACTGCATAGTATTGGAAATCACCAAGCCCATATCGGCCGATAAAGATCAAACAAACAAGGTGTAGATAAAAAGGCGCAATAATTAACCCCATAGAAGATCTAGAAATAATAGGTTATTTCTTTGACCGCTAAAAAATGAGACCATCACTTTAGAAAAATGACATAGCCTATAGCAAAGTGGTATCCAGACATATATCCCGCCCAACTTGCACCGTAATAGCAATCATCATTGAGATATTGTGGTTGCGCCGAAGGCATAATCCATGTGAAGACGGCGCCCTATGTAAACATATGTAAATTCTTTTGACTACCGATCAATTAGTACATGGAATTGTGGAAGGGAAAAGATCCAAACATGACACTAAGGTTTTTAGTGAAGTTCGGATTAGACACTAAAGTTTTAGGAAGACCAAATAAACCCAAATTTAAACTTTTTGAGTCCATTTAAGTTAACCTTAGCTGCTCGCCTGCTCTGTTATTTTGTTCCGTTTGATTCCGCTAGAAAGCAGAGCCGGAAAAGATTGGCTATGGACTTCTCTCATGAGAAATCAGAACAGGTCGATTCGGCTCTTCTTCTCCCAAGTGCAGCAATCGGCACACATCTTATGCGGTGAACAGAAACACAGACTCACTACTTCAATTCAAATCAACAACAAAAAATGATAGATCTAGCTCCTTCTTCTTGGGCACATGGATAACAGGAACTGTTATCCTTCCTTGAAACCTCTGCTCACCGATCAGCTTTATCCTCTAGCAAACGAGCCCGACAACGGAGACGAAGACTCCTTTGAATTTCAACCGCATATTTCTTTCTCTCCAACAAACGGCACCATCAGTCTGGCAAAGAAACATGGACAACGGCCCACTATTCTTCACAATGAATCGGTAGCCTCGGCATCTGACTCAGCAAACGAACACCAACACCCGCCGATAACACCAACATCTCTCTGCTGCTCATCACTGGAAGAAAATCGCCGCAGACCATCATCATAAATTGATCTCAACAGCAGCCCTATTCTTCATCCTCCGGCAAACAGAAGGCTACCGTAGACTTCCTCCTTAATTTGATCCTAGTTCGCCGTTCAAACGTACAACAGGCTTCCAATTCTCGACACAAACTTGGTATTCATAGATTGGGTTGTGTTGTTTAACGACACGGAAGGGTCATCTAACGGGGATGTTGAAGGGTGGCTGAAATGGACTCAAAAAGTTTAAATTTGGGTTTATTTGGTCTTCCTAAAACTTTAGTGTCCAATCCGAACATCATTAAAAACCTTAGTGTCATTTTTGGACATTTTCCCATTGTGAAAATATACGCAATATGCTTTTTATAGTTAATGTTATCCAAAGAAAAAAATTAGGTGTACATAAAATTGTATGCTCTTTATGCATAATTCTCAAGTTTCCTTTTTTTAAGAGGAAAAAACATTTTATTAATGACATCAAAGTACAAGTACAAGTGAAAAGCAAAGAAAAGAGGAAATAAAAACCCAACCCACAATATAATAGAACCCCCTCAACAATAAACCCTCAGATCAGGATTCTGCTCGAGTTTGTGATCTAGTTCTCATATGATGTGATCTTTGATTGTTTTTCCTGTGCCTTCTGATATGAGTGTTCAAATTAGCTGTAGGCAAGCAATTTTCCCTTGTGATTAACAAAGCTTTGTGGCAAATTTCTCGATTTTCTATGTATATATGTAGCTCATTTAAAAAACTCAGTAATTGGGGATGTTTGGAAAATGACGCTTCAGCCAAAAACTGAAACGTTGTTTGCTAAATAATTGTTCTGCCATACCATTTTTGGACAAAACCGCTGATATGGAAACACTGCAAATAAAAGAGTGTATTACGTATCAAATTATTATATATCACGGCTTTAGTTATTATTATTATAATATTGCATGTATCACGTAGTGTAATGGATTATTGATGTACTCCTCAATAATTCCTTCATTATTTAGTGTTTCCATTCCATTGCTTCTATTCCTTCATAAAAGAGTGCAAGAGTGTATTTCTTCCATTGCTTCCTTTATATCATCATAGAGTTTTGGGTTTTTGGGTTAGTGTTTAGAAATATGACGTTTCCTACTAATTTTTATGGTAATTTATCTATTTGGCCATAATTTAGATGGAGGAAACATCATCTGGCTTAATTAGCCAACATCTTCTAACAACTCGCTAACTTATTCCGCTAATCTAGGCCGCTGGCTGAATCCGCTACTGATAACCCGTCAACATAACCCTCGTTATCTACTAACCATTAAATGCCAAACACGTCCAATTGGTGCCAAACATGCCCAATTGATAAAAAAAAGGAATACATTTTTTATGTGCCGAGAATGGGTGATACCAATTGCTAACCGTGTCATTTTTTTGAAGGAGAAAACTTAATTAATATTAATCAGATCATTGTTCAAGGTACAAGTCAGAATAGATGGAACATCACAAAACCAAGTATGCAAATCAGATAAAGAACATGTCACTCTTGCTAGCTCATGGGCAGCCTTGTTCGCTGATCGCTTCACATGAGTAAAAGAAATTGTTAGGTCCCCTAGATTTTGATGATTAAATGTAATAGTTTTGATGATGCCACCCCTTTTTAGTTATCCCTGTATTAGACTAGTCTCTTGTTTATGTTCTACTTTGTTTATTGTGATGTGCTCCAATATTAGTGGTAAAGTACTCATAAAAAGCAAAGAGTACTAAAAAGAGAAGAAACATACCATAAAACAAAAACAAAAGAATAAAAAAAGATACGAAAAAAAGAGTTAACTGGTATTCATTGAAAAGGAAGCCAAGTGAAAAACCCAGTTTTCGACAGCCATCTGAATTCTTGGCAGCCAGCTTAAAATCCGAGTTTCCAGTTAAAGCATCTGAGTTTCCAGTTAACTGGTGACTCAGGCTTCGAAACATATCTCTAAGCAAATCCAAGTGAGTTTCTCTAACATTTTTGTCTCACCTATCCATGTTGCTTTGTGCCTAAAAAGAAAGCCAGCTGCAAATGTCATTAATGTAGAACAAAAACGCTTCGATTGTTTCAACAATCAAATGCGTACTTAGCATGCTTACAATATAAATATTCCTCTTGCTCCACAAATTTCTCACTCTCAAAGCTTAAACCACAACTACATCTTCTTCTAAAAACCTTGTGCAAAACCATCATCCTGATTCAAATGGATCACTCATCCAACATCTCACTTGAACTAAAACTTGCTCCTCCATATTCATCACTTTAGCAAGAAACTCTCTTGATTCATGATCTTGAATCAGCAATCATTTTCCAAAGAGAGAAACAAATTATGCTAAAAGAACGAGAGCGAGTTCTAGCCTGGAGATCATGGAGACGGTCTCCTATCAATCATATTCTTCTCAACACTCCTAGAATGATGTTAGAAGAAGAGTTTGCTTTTAGATGGTTAAAAAGAAGATATGTTGAAGCCTCAATCTCATTAGGCTACATCAACAAAGTCTTTTACGCTAGGCTCAAATCTCTACGGCATGCAGAAGAACGAAGAAGAAGAAGAAGAAGAAGAAGAAGAAGAAGAAGAAGAAGAAGAAGAAGAAGAAGAAGAA